>JAJONR010000533.1:0-78381 GCA_029582245.1 Solanum etuberosum
AAATAGAAAAATTTAAAGAAAAATTACAAACTAAAGAATTAAGCATTGATGAAATAAATGATGAAAATACAGATACTGACATAGAGGAAATATACTCAGAAAACAGCGAAACTTATACAGAAATGTTAGAAGAAGGAAAAAACAACCCGGAAATCAATACAGGAAGTATAAACGAAGATAAACCAAGTACATCACAATCTACAAGGCCTAGGAGCCCAAAACCAAGAACAGAATACAAAACATATAATTACGAATCTTATGATAGAAGTAAAACATTATGGGATAAAGGATTCATGGATGAAAAGTCATCATACCTTCACAACAAAGCCCACAAATACTTGAGGAATGGAGACTTGAGCTTGATCCTAGATCCAACTCTTTCTTCTTCTTCAAGTTCTAGAGAGAGAATATTTGAGAGAAGAGTTTGGGTTTTTCTTTTGGGGGTTTTGGGAGAATGAATTTTTTTGACTTAATTTGGGGGTTAAAAACACTTATATAGGTGGCCTAGATTTAGGCAAAACGACACCACTTTGATTTGATTAAAATCAGAAAAGACCCTTGTACCCCTAAAGTTAACCGCCAGTCGTGACCCACGAGACCCCGCCGACGGACCGTGGTCAGGACGACGGACCATCCTACACGACCGTCGTTGGTGATTAGAGAGTTGAAAATGGGGCCTTGGACCTACGGACCCCAACCATGGACCATGGTCTGGCCGATGGTCCGTTTGTCAGGCCATGGTTTCTGGGCCAATGAAACTGTTTTGGGGAGGACAATCCACGGAACCTCCTACGGTCTGTGGTTCGACCCACGGGCCGTGGGTGGCCTTCGTGGATGGCTCCCTGCATTTCTGCAAAATGGGTGTTCTTCCTCCAACTCGAATATGGGGTGTTACAATACTAGAGTAGTTGAGATCGTGTGGAATTGATGATGATCGGTCCTTGAACTTCTCTGTGGGGGATTTCCTTCATGGATAATTTAGTGCAGTGGAGGAAGAATACAGAGAGAAGGGACCGAATGAAGAAGCAAACTGAAAAAATTATGGAGAGAGACGAAAGACTGGGAATAGTGAGAGTTCAAAATCAAATGGATAAATAAAGACTAATTATCTTTTATTAATTTGTGATACTAAGGCCTCATGTTTTTACACTTAATGGAGGTCTGAATCTTAATCATTCAAATTTAGCTCATTAAGTGAGTTTGGTTTTTAGGTCTGAATCTGAATGATTTAGATTCAGCCCATTAAGTCCATTTGTTTCTTTTTTCAAAAAGTCTCTTAATGGATCTAAAAAGTTCTGAATGGATCAGATCTATAGGAGAGTTCTAACAACATTCAGACTTATTTAATAAGTTATAAAATAATACTGTATCGCCTCTCTCAGTTTTTGCATAACTTTTGCTCTCACAACTACAAACTTTCTTCCTCTCTTTTCTCAATCAAACAACAATTTTTCCCTCTTAAACTGGTAAGTTTTCATAATCTTTACAAGTATTTTTTTTATATTCATAATTTTCGTAGAGTGTATTGATATTTGTCAAGAACACTTATTGCAATAATATTTTAGTGTATTGATGTTGATCAAGGTTTTTGAGTAAAAAAAATACTATCCATAATTAAAAATAATAACCATGTATACATATTTGAGGTCACTTGTTAGAATTTTGTCTTAGGCCAATAATTTTATTGAGACTCTTTGATAATTAAACTTATTTGTGAGATAACACTAATATATTATTGTTGTTGAACTAGTTGGTGACAAAAATAATGGAGCTCCTAATAATTCTTCATCCCAATGTTCAGTTTCAGCTGGAATTTATTTTTTTGGAGAAGAAAAAAAAACTTATTTGTCTCAATTGGAAATTGATGAGATGATGATAACTGATTTGGAGTTATTGATTAAAAAATAGTGCACCCACATTTGAAGAATATATGGAAAAATTAGATGGACTTGGATGGCAAGAGTCATTTTACAATACATGTGTTACGGGAAAGTAACAACTACAAAAAAACATGGATGACGTTAGAGGTTCACAAGTTAGAGAATTGTATTAAGGTTATTGGGAAAAAAAGATAGGAATTCTTTAGTTTTTCTAATTAGCTAAATATATGTTAGGCGCTGATAATGTGATACCTTATTTATTATTTCTCAACTAGTATCTATCATACTTATTGAACTGTTTGATATTATATTGTGCCTATAAAATATTTTTTATTCGTGATTTTTTTTATGTTATGTTGGATGATTATGATGTTTTTTAATCAAAAAGTAATATTTTTTGTTAAAATGAAATTTTTATAACATTTTATTAATATAATGTTTGATTTCATATGCACATTCAGATATAGAAAACAAATAATCTTAATCATTCAGAATTCAAATTTAAAGAGTACCACATCTTAATATTCAGATGTGTATTCAGATTCAAACTTCTTAATCTTAATGGAAACAAATGGGGCCTAACTGTTTAGTCATTTGTTTTTAATGATAAGAGTATAGATAAAATTCCATGAATAACATTTAAACAAAAAGAAAGGGAATTACATTTAAATAAGAGCGACATGTGAGAGGATTTATATTACGAGACATATATTTACACAATAGATGTTGATTTCATTGATAGATTGTCTATTTTCTCTATAATATAAAAATTGACTTTATTAATAAATCGTTCATTTTCTATATAAAATGAACGTTGATTTTCTAATAGATAGTTCTTCGAAAGTTTTATGTAATTATTTGAATTTATTTTTGCTTTTAATTTTCATATAAATTTTTTTCTTATATATTTGTTTTTAATTATTTTTTCATGTATACCTTATGTTATTAACTTTATTTATTTTGATATTATAAAAAAAAAAGATGTATTTTATGTCAACTAAATTTAAAAGGAAAAAAAGTGAATATTTTTGTAAATAAATAAATAAAAAGAAGGAATGGGATTTTAAATTGGTTGATTTGAGTGGAGAGTGGGGGAATTGAGGAGTTGTGATGTGTAAATGTGGACGCTTCAAACGCCTCCTCCATGTGGTGTGCAAAATCGTTATTCATCATATCGTCCCCGTCACATCTCAATTAGTAGCAGCAGCATCAAACCCTTTCCCCGTAATTACAACGATTCTATCCAATCATTTTGCAGAAAAGGACAGCTCAAACAAGCCCTTCAACTCCTCTCTCAAGAACCCAATCCCACTCAACGTACCTACGAGCTCCTCATCCTCTCCTGCTCTCAAAAACACTCCTTCTCTGATGCTTTAACTGTTCACCGTAAACTTATTGATGATGGCTTCGAACAAGATCCATTTTTGGCTACTAAACTCATTAATATGTTCTCTCATTTCGACTCTATTGACCACGCCCGCCAAGTGTTTGATAAAATTTACAACCGAACCATCTTCCTTTGGAATGCCTTTTTCAGGGCATTGACATTAGCTGGACATGGTCTCGAGGTTTTGGACTTGTATACACATATGAATGCCATCGGAATCCCATCTGATAGGTTCACTTATACATATGTCCTCAAGGCTTGTGTTGTTGCGTCTCTCCCAAACCATAAGGAAATTCACGCCCACATATTCAGACATGGTTATCACACTCATCTACATATTATGACCACCTTAATTGATGTCTATGCTAGGTTTGGTTCCCTACACAATGCAACTTGTGTCTTCTCTCAAATGCCACACAAAAATTTGGTTTCTTGGAGCGCAATGATTGCCTGTTATGCAAAGAACGGAAAACCTCTTGAAGCATTCGACCTTTTTCGTGATATGATGACCCATGATTTCTTACCAAACTCAGTGACAATGGTTAGTGTTCTTCAAGCTTGTGCAGCACTGGCTGCACTAGAGCAAGGGAAGCTATTACATGGATATATACTAAGAAAAGGGCTTGACTCTATTTTGCCTGTTCTCAGTGCCCTTGTGACAATGTATGCAAGATGTGGTACTTTAGAATTGGGACGAAGAGTGTTTGATCAGATGGGCAAGCGGGATGTTGTTGCATGGAATTCCATGATTTCAAACTATGGAATACATGGATTTGGGGCCAAAGCAATTGAAACTTTTAGAGAAATGATTCGACATGGAGTGTCACCAAGTCCAATATCATTTGTTAGTGTATTGGGAGCTTGTAGTCATACAGGGCTTGTTGCGGAGGGGAAACAATTATTTGATTCAATGTGGAAAGAACATAAAATCTACCCTAGTGTGGAACACTACGCTTGCATGGTTGATCTTCTTGGAAGAGCCAATCAGTTGGAAGAAGCAGCTATAATCATTCAAGATATGCGGATTGAACCAGGACCCAAAGTTTGGGGTTCTCTTCTTGGATCATGTAGGATTCATTGTAATGTTGAACTTGCAGAGAGGGCAAGTAGAAGGTTATTCGAGCTTGAACCCACAAATGCTGGGAACTACGTACTTTTGGCTGATATTTATGCAGAAGCTAAGATGTGGGATGAGGTTAAACAAGTAAGGAAGCTTTTGGAAGCCAAGGGATTGCGGAAAGTGTCTGGTTGCAGCATGATTGAAGTAAAGAGGAAAATCTACTGTCTCCAGTCAGTTGATGAAATTAACATCCAAATTGAGCAAATTCATGCCTTGGTGCTAAAACTATCAATGGAGATGAAACAGAATGGGTATGTCCCAGATACCAGAATTGTGCTGTATGATCTTGAAGAAGAGGAGAAAGAACGTATTTTGTTGGGTCACAGTGAGAAATTAGCAGTTGCTTTTGGCTTGATTAATAGCAGCAAAGGAGATCCTATAAGGATTAGTAAGAACTTGAGGTTATGTAAGGACTGCCACTCATTCACCAAGCTCATTTCAAAATATACAAACAGAGAAATTCTAGTCAGAGACATCAATCGATTTCATCATTTCACCAATGGGGTTTGTTCATGTGGAGATTATTGGTAGACTTGTTCATCTTATATTTTCTCTTTCCTCTAACAAAGCCACCTTGCATAAACTCTATTCCGTTTTATGATTATCCATTAGCTTTATCGGTTTTCGTTCTGCACACTAAATTCATAATCAAACCAATGAAATATTTATTATTGATTTTAGGTTCATAAATTTTTTATCATTAGCAATTTGGTTTTCAGTTTAACCAATAAAAAATATACATGATGTTTATAAAATAGAAATGGTAGTAAGAATATAAGTGCAATACAAATTTCTATGTTGATCCCTTTTGTTTATTACATGACTAGGTAAATTATTCATACTTCGCACGAGATTGAACTATTTTATTAAGCTTACATATGACCATTCGATAATATTCGTAATTTTGATACATACACTACATTGTCAAGAACATTTTATCTTAAAGCAAAGCGTTCTTCTAAAATCTTAAAGTGCTACTCCCTCCGTTTAAAAAAGAATGACCTAGTTTCCTTTTTAGTCTGTTTCAAAATAAATGACCCCTTTCCTTTTTTGGCAACACTTCAACTTCAACTTTTCACGTGACATGTTAAAGGCCACAAGATTAAAGGGCATTTTGGTACATTTGACATAAATTTTAATTTAGAATCACAAGATTAAAAAGTCTTCTTTCTTTTCTTAAACTCCGTTCCAAGTCAAACTAGATCATTCTTTTAGAAACGGAGGGAGTATATTTTTTTAATTTTTATTTTTGTTATACAAAAATTATGAGTCATAGAGAGATTTAAGTATAAGAAGAAATCTAAGAAAATTTTCATGGAAATAGTTGGTCATAAATAACAAAATTTTCTAAATTTCAAATAGTTATAAACAACAACATCATACGTTAAAGTAGAGACCAAAAAGCCTTGAACAACAACACTCCCAAGTAAAGTGGAACATTATGTCCATACAAGAACATAATTAACTAAATTCAAATGAAGGACCTTTGGCTCCTTTCTTATGAACCTCCATCAATATCTTTTTTATTATAGTATGTTGTATAATGTAGAGTATATGTTAATTATGAGCCTAAAATTATTAGTACAATAAATGTTTTTCCTTATTGTCTAGGAATAGTCATTATTATTGCTTAGGTTTCATATCACCGGCCCCAACTTATTTGGAATTGAACAATAGTTGTTGTTATGGTTATATTATGCAGTTACAAATAATTAATGCAATGATCAACCAAACAATAGGTGACATCTCAATGAAACTGTTCACAACAGGATGTTCTAAGCCAAAATTTTGATACATAACATATTAAAATTCCCAGTATAATTTTGTGAGCACTTGAACTCACAAATAATAATAAAGACGATCTTACTTTCCTAACAATCAAGAAAAAAAGGCATGTTGCTTAACATATTTTTCAAAAAGATAATCTGTCGTGTTATATCCAAGTTTACAGTTCACAAATTTAATTGAAAGAAGCCAAAAGAAAGAGTTATCACTACAACAAAAATGATCTTTAATGACAATTAATAGCTTAATCCCTCTAAATATGTATTTTCAGAGGCAAATTAGTACTCCTTATAAATGTCCCTAAAGTCTATAACGACATTGAATCTAAGGACAATTAATTAATGTCGGTAAACGATTTAGCACTCTTCGTTAATGTCCATATTTATTGTCGATAAAAAATATTTTTGTTATAGTGTATTTTGGGCATCTGTTAGTTTCAAGAAAATTTCATCTCTTATTATGCCCAAAAAGAAGAGAGGAAGAAATATGACAAATTAGTCAACTTGCGATAAATGAAGTGGACTAATTGTCTCTATACTAATATTTTAGGAAGAATGCAATGACATACAAAATGTTTGTAACTAAGATAAAACAATCAAAATAATATACTAACTGTGGCAAGCAAGAGAAAAATTTGTTTGGTTCTTTTAAGAAAGTTCACCATTTGTTTCGTATTAATGATCATATATTTGTTGTTGTGTGCTATCAAATATAGCATAGCCCACAAGAAACTTGTAGAAAGGGACAAAAGAGAAGATCAATTTTCAATTATCCTTACTGAAATTCTTAACAAAGTTAAAAAAAGTCACCAAAATAGCAAAAAGAAATTGCAGTAGTTACATGAATCAATATGACTTACAATAAAATAGGAGGAAGATAGCTTTGAGGAATGAAACACACTTCATAAGAAGGTTTGTTAATGTATTTGAATTCGAATCTCCTATAGCGGAAAAAAACTTATAAATAATACTGACATAAATAGAAATTATATTTACTAAAGAACCAAATGTAATGAATTCAACAATTCCAGCAGCGTCATGAGTTGTGGACTGAGAGGTACAAGAGTAGTAATGTCGCATTGCAATTGAAATCAATTTTCTTTGTTTATATGAAGAAACATGTAGAAAGGGACAAAAGAGAAGATCAATTTTCAATAATCCTTGCTGGAATTTTTAACAAAGTTTAAAAAAGTCACCAAAATAGCAAAAAGAAATTGCAATTGTTACATGAATCACTATGACTTACACTAAAGATTAAGCTTCATGAAATAGGAGGAAGAAAACTTTGAAGAATGAAACACATCATAAGAAGCTTAATTAATGTATTTGAGTTCGACTAGCCTATAGCGGAAAAAACCTACAAATAATAGTGACAGAAATAGAAGTTTTGCTTACTAAAGAACCAAATGTAATGAATTCAATCATTCCAGCAACACTATGAGTTGTGGACTGAGAGGTGCAAGAGTAGTAATGGCGCATTAAAATTGGAATAATTTTTCTTTGTTTATATGAAGAAACCCGTAGAAAGGAACAAAAGAGAAGATCAATTTTCAATCATCCTTGCCAGAATTTTTAACAAAGTTCATACAAAGTCATCAAAATAGCAAAAATAAATTGCAATAGTTACATGAATCACTATGAGTTACAATAAAGTTTAAGCTTCATGAAATAGGAGAAAGAAAACTTTGAGGAATGAAACACACTTCATAAGAAGCCTAATTAATGTATTTGAGTTCGACTGCCCTATAGAGGAAAAAATGATAAATAATAGTGGCAGAAATAGAAGTTTTGCTTACTAAAGAACCAAATGTAATGAATTCAACCATTTCAGCAACGTTATGAGTTGTGGATTGAGAGATGCAAGAGTAGTAATGTCGCATTGCAATTGAAATCAATTTTCTTTGTTTATTCTTTCTTCTGTTGGTGCCGTGGAATTAAGTGTTGGATTTTTAAAGGTGTGAATAAAAAATGAAGTGTTGTGATTTTTGTGAAAAGTTGTATTTTTTTAATGAAAAGTTGTGACTTTTCTAAAGAGTTGTGACTTTTGTGTAAGGTTGTGACTTTTATGAAGGGTTAAATAAGAATCCTGATATGTGAGGGCGCCACATAGGTGGATCAACTGTTGTAAACAGGCGCAACGTTTATGAAGATTGACAAGAGTGGTAAAACAATGAACAGGAGAAGCGGCAGTTGAAGGCTGAAGCAGCGTTCCTATTGCAGAGGGGAAGGATAGTTTTGAAAATAAATAAATAAAAAGAAAATCCTTGCTTTTGGTGGCGCCACTTCACTAGGTTGATGGTTTTCTTTATATATATATATATGATTATTCGAATTCCTTCTAAAGACTCAAGCAATAAATTGCGGAAAAAATATTAATTTTATGTCTTTGTTATAATCAAATATAAAATTGAAAAGAGAGAGGGTTATAGTAGTTTGTATAGAAAAGAGATAAGATGTTGAAATAGACAGACAAAAAGGCTAGTTTGTATTGCATATGGCCGAAACTATAACTAGGAAATAAGGTTGGTAAAATGTTTTGAAGTCACATTTATATAATTAGGAATAAAATAGTATGGGTAAAAATGCTCTTAAACTCTGTGAAATGAACAAAAATGTCACCCGTTTATGGTTTGGTCCAAAAATGCCCTTACTGTTATTTAATGGGGTAAAAAATTGCTCATTTTCCAAATAAATATATTATTTATTTTATTTTAACATATTCTTTTTCTAATATTTTTTAAAAAATTAGCAAATGCTTATATTATTTAAATTAAAAAAAATATTTAATATTTATATATAATTATTTTTATTGCTATATATATAAAATTAACGATGGATTTACTATGATCTTATATATATGATATATATTATCCGTCGAAAGTGTACATGATGTTAATCTATTTTAATTGATAAAATGAGATTATGAAGGAAAAAAAATTATTTTCTATATTTTTGTTTGTTAAAGTGATTTTAAAAGAAAGAAAATAAGAATATGATTCTTTTATAATATTTTAATTAGGAAGAATATGTGTCTTAAAAAAAATAAATATATTTATTCGGAAAACAACATTTTTGACTCATTTAGTAACTGTAGGGGCATTTCTGGACCAAAGTATTGACTGCAACGACATTTTTGAACCAAAGTATTGACGACAAGGGCATTTTTGAGCCAAACTATAAACGAAGGACATTTTTGTTCATTTCGCATGGTTTGAGAATTTTTTTGACCTTTTTCCCTTTTTAATATAATCTTATTGGGTTATCAGTTTAACCATTAATTGAAATCATAAAAATGAAAACCATACCGATAACCCAATAATTTTTTTTACAAAATCATTTAAAAACTGTTAACCCAATATCAATTAACTAATATATTTTTTTTGTTAGATTTCTTGATTAAACTAATTTTTTCATACCCCAAACTTCATTTGGATTTATTGGTAGAGATTACAAAGTTATGCACTACGAACACAATGTTACAAGTCATTACATTAAAAAGCACTTTTGGTAAGAAGCAGTTTGTGTTGGACAATGAATTTAAAAAAATATTTTTGAGCACCAATTCAAAAAATTTAAAATTGCTTCTAAGTTTTCTCAAAAAGTTTTCAAAAAAGTGTTTTAGGGGGAAAAACCTACTTTTTTAGTATTTATAAAGCAATTGTTGCAACTCTCTTGAAGCAATTATTTTCTTCCAAAAGCTTGGTCAAACACCTAATTTTTTTTTTGTTTCACCTTCTAAAATCTTGGATAAACACACTATATATTAGATGGGCAGAGTACGAGCTGACGTGTATATGCCTAGTATATGTTTTGTGTTATTTGTACATTTACAAGATTACTTATTTCAACACTTAGCTATATGCTTTTAGAGTTCATATCATGACATGTTATATGCAATAACTCCAAGTTATAATCGGAGGGAAGTAGGCTTATTTGTCTATAAGTATAGGTATATGGTACATATGACCACAAGCTGGAAAATATGATGTCGGTTAGATACTAGAAGAGATCATCATTGTTAACATTTGGTTGAGTATGACATGCATTTGCATATATATATATATATGTATGTCTGTATTAACGACATACAATTATAGGAGCATACAATGCATATTTGATTACTATAAGGTTAAATGTCAATCATGGAGGCTATCAATTTTTTGATTTCAAGTGGTATCTCTACTACCCTTTTGTCACGACCCAGGGGTATCCCCTAGATGTAACAAGGCGTATAAGATATATATATATATATAAGACCCAGGGGTATCCCCTAGATGTAACAAGACGTATAAGACCCCGAGAGGCCTCATACAAGCCACTTAGCATATCATAACATAAAGTAATAGAAAAAGGTGCGGAAATTTAAAACATTTTCAAGTCAACAAAGTCTTTCATAAAACGAGTGGAAGTCTAACATCATTGTCTCAAACCATCTAACATAAGAATAAATCTTGGGACATAGCCCATACAATAGTCCAACATGAAAAGAAAGACATAAAGGAAAAAGGAGTGGTCCAATCCTCGAATGCTATGAGGACTCACCGAATCTTTAATTCTTGATCAACTATGAGCCTAGCCACAAGTGTGAGAATCAAGATCGCCGGACCTTACATTTTGATAAGAAATGTAGGCAAGAGTATGCGTTAGTACAAGAATGTACTAAATATGATAGCTTGCATAAACAACATAAATATAAGGGTTAGTCAATACAAACCATAAGCATAATCAATGCACATAAATCATCATAATGAAAGATGAATACTTCCTTAAGTAACCTCACTTATCCTTAGTCAAGACTTGGGTCATTCGCCTCTAGTCATGCATACATCATAGAAGGCATATCAAGCAACACTCCAAGCAAATCATCTTCATAACATAATCACATTATTCATACTTACTTTTAAATACATAGGGATTCGCCTCTTTGCCTAACATACAAAAGCTAATGGGTATTCGCCTCTTGCCTTACTTACTTTAGGATTATGGGTACTCGCCTCGACAAATACATTATATGACACGGGTACTCGCCTCCACATCATTTCATAAGGAACATGGGTACTCGCCTCCATGTCCAATCATCATAATAGGAGCGTGGGGAATCGCCTCTTGTTCAATTCTAAGGAATATAGGAATCGCCTCATTATCCTTCTCATATGGAGGTCAAGGGTAATCGCCTCTAGCCTCATCAATTATTTATCATTTTAGTCTAGATTCATTTTAGGTGAGAAATCCTTTTATCCTAGAATCATTCATGTGAGTAGACCTTTCATATTCATACAATCATGCTTAGCAATTCATTATGGGAAGTATCCCGTCCACACTACATCAATAATCAATAATCAATAATTCATAGTCTAGGCTTTACTATCAAAGCACTACATCTCATGATCATCATTTATGCTTCATTCTCAAGAAATTCTAATCACAAATCATCTATCCTATAAGGATATATCTAACCCATAAAGTTTCCCTTTATGACATAAACCCAATCATATCAATTCTACCCTAGAAACATAGGATAGGCATGGGTACATGTAATTTCATCCTTAAAACATGTAATTCTATCAATTCAATCATAAACAATCATAATCCAACCATTTGGATCAACATTCATCATAACCCACAACATAGGAAGAAACCCTAACTAAAATTGGGGATTTAGACTTCACAATTGGGGAATCTAAAAGGACTCCATGGGACCAAAGCCTACCAAAAGCTTGAAGATTGGAGACTTGAACTTGACCTAGCTTCAATCTCTTCCTTCTTCTTCCACCTTCTAGAGAGAGAATATTTGAGAGAGAGTTTTTGGGATTTCTTTGGGGTTTTAAAAGAATGACTTGAATGGGTTAATTTAGGGGTCAAAAACACTTATATAGATGGTCTAGGTTTAGGCAAAACGACATAACATTGATTTAATTTAAACCGGAAAAGACCCATATGCCCCTAAAAATAATTGCCAGTCATGAACCACGGACCCCCGACTGACGGACCATCGATGGACCTACGGTCCGTCCTGGTGGTCCGTCACTAAGTTCGGAGAGTTTTGGGCCATCCACGGACCCCTGGACCACGGACCGTCGACCGAACTACGGTCCGTTGGTCAGGCCATGGATCCTATCTGCCTAATTTCCTGATGTGCCGAACCACGGACCCTACCTACGGTCTGTGGTCCCACCCACGGTCCGTGGGTGGCCACCGTCGGTTGTCACCTGTAACTTTTCTAAACCCATCAATTTTACCTATTTTGAATATGGGGTGTTACATTATCTCCCCCTTGGGATCATTCATCCTCAAATGAGATTCTAGGCACATTTCTAAACAAAAAGACTCAAGACTAGCAGCCCATCATGCATGCAACTCATCAAAATGCACACAACCGAGGAGGAAACATTAACTCCAATTTAAACATACTCAATGCATCATATGGAAGTAGGAACTACATCTAACAACCCAATATGCATGAAATTTCAGATTTCTTACATTTAAGGTGGAACCACCATCTCCAAACTTAAAATCAATGCTCAACACAATCTCATGGAGCCTAAATGCAATTTATACACAAAGCACATATTCAAGGAGGAAATCCCCTCTCCAAGCTGAGGCATGTTCAACAATTCATCTCATGAAGTCCATAAACAACTCATACTCAATATACAACAACATGAGGAAAATAAATCATAAAATCCATTTTCTTTCAAAACTTAAGCTTTTTCATGAACATGCATTTTAAGGAAATCATGGAAACACATAAAACACACATGAATTCAAACAAAAGCAAACCAAGAGCAACTCATTACCTCAAGCTAGAATAGGAGGAAAAAGATGAGGATACCAGGACATCATTTCGGCCTCGGCCTCCCAAGTAGCACCCTCAACTAGATGGTTTCTCCATAATACTTTCATGGAAGCAATCTCTTTGTTCCTCAATCTCTTAACTTTCCAGTCTAAGATCTCAACCGAAACTTCTTCATAAGAAAGGTTCTCTTAGGGGAATTATGGATGTCGGATCTCCAACACACTTTTTCAACATAGAGACATGGAAAACCGGATGCACCGACGCCAACACATTTGGAAAATCAAGCTCATATGCAACCTTACCAACACGTCTCAAAATTTGATACGGGCCTACAAAACGGGGACTAAGTTTTCCTTTCTTACCAAACCTCTTTACACCCTTCATGGGTGAGATTTTCAAGTAAACCCAATCAAGAGAATCAAATTTATGGTCTCTCCTTCTAATATCCTCATAAGACTTTTGTCGACTTTAGGCCGTTCTCAACCTCTCTCTAATGAGTCAAACCTTCTCTATAGCCTCATGAACTAACTCGGGTCCTATCAAAGCAACCTCACCCACCTCAAACCATCCTATAGGAGATCTACACCTCCTGCCATAAAGAGCCTCAAACGGAGCCATACCAATACTAAAATGGTAGCTATTATTATAGGCAAATTCAATCAAGGGCAAATGGTCATCCCAATTTCTCTTGAAATAAATCACGCAATCCCTCAACATGTCTTCCAATGTTTGGATTGTTCATTCCTCTTGCCCATCTGTTTGGGGGTGAAAAGCTGTGCTAAGCTTAACTTTCGTGCAACGACCCTTTTGGAAAGACTTCCAAAACTAAGAAGTAAACTGAGTACCTCTGTCAGAGATAATGGAAAAGGGCCCTCCATGCAACCTTACCATCTCTCTCAAATACAACTTAGCATAATCTTCCACCGAATAGAAAACCTTGACGGGAATGAAATGGGCCGACTTTGTCATTCGGTCAACTATAACCCAAATCGAATCATATTGGTGCCGAGTACGTGGTAATCCCACTATGAAGTCCATATTCAACTCTTCCCACTTCCAAGTAGGAATGTTAAATCTTGGGATAAACTTCTCACTTTCTGATGCTCAACCTTTACTTGTGGCAATTAGGAAACTTAGCCGCAAATCCCGCAATATCCTTCTTCATCCCATTCCACCAATAGATCTCCTGCAAATCACGGTACATCTTGGTGGCTGCCGGGTGAATAGAATACCGAGAACTATGGGATTCTGACAAGATCTGTTCCCTCAAGTCATCAACATTCGGAACACACAACCGACCTTGGTATCTTAAGACACCATATCCCTCTTGGGAGAAAGCCTATACGGACTTCTTTAGCAATGATTCTTTCAATTAGACTAAGGTCGGATCAAGACATTGTTTGGCCTTTACATCAATCACAAAAGATGATTCGGAACCATTATGGACCATAACACCACCCTTGGTGGAATCCACTAGTTGAACTCCCAATCGGGCCTATCTATGAACATCTCGAACCAACTCTTTTCTCTCAGCATCAACATGTACAACACTACCCATGGATAACCGACTAAGGGCATCTGCCACCACATTTGCTTTACCGGGGTGATAGAGAACACTCATATCATAATCTTTCAATAACTCAAGCCACCTTCTTTGGCGAAGATTTAGATCTTTTTGGGTAAACACATATTGCAAACTCATGTGGTCGGTAAAAACATCCACATGAACACCATACAAATAATGCCTTCAAATATTTAAGGCAAATACAACCGCCACTAATTCAAGATCATGGGTAGGATAATTATTTTCATGGAATTTAAGTTGCCTTGAAGCATAGGCAATAACCTTTCCATTTTGTATAAGCACACACCCCAACCCAACTCTAAAGGCATCAAAATAAACAACAAAGCCATCCGTACCTTCTGGTAATGTCAACACCGGAGCGGAGGTAAGTCTATCTTTCAACTCTTGAAAACTTTTCTCACAAGATTCGGACCATATGAACTTGGCCTTCTTTTGAGTCAAAGCCGCCAAAGGAGAAACAATGGAGGAAAACCCCTAAACAAACCTTCTATAGTAACCGACCAAACCCAAGAAACTTCTAATGTTCGTCGGTGATAGAGGTCTAGGAAAACTCTTGACCGCATCCGTCTTAATATGATCTACCTCAATGCCCTTACTTGAAACAATGTGGCCTAGAAAAGCCACAAACCTTTGCTTGCTAAACTTAGCAAAAAGTTGTCTTTCCTTAAGGATTTTCAACCCAATACTCAAATGATTAATGTGATCGTCCTCGCTCCTCGAATAAATCAAAATATCATCAATGAACACAATTACGAACATATCAAGGTACTGTCTAAACACCCTATTCATCAAATCAATGAATGCCACCGAAGAATTAGTCAAACCAAAGGACATAACCAAAAAATCATAATGACCATATCGGGTTCTAAAAGCCATTTTTTGAATATCTTCTTCTTTCACCCTCAATTGGTGATAACCCGATCGAAGATCAATCCTAGAGAAATAAATTACTCTTTGAAGTTGATCAAACAAGTCATCTATTCTTGGAAGAGGATACTAGTTCAATTGCCGATAATCAATACACATACAGAGTGAACCATCTTTCTTCCTAACAAATAAAAGTAGAGCACCCCATGGAGAGATACTCGGTCGGATAAAACCCTTATCCAACAAGTCCTTTAATTGTTTTTTCAGCTCCATCAGTTCTGCTGGAGCCATTCTATAAAGAGGGATATATATAGGTTGTGTATCTGGGAGAAGGTCAATCCCAAAGTCTATTTCCCTTTCGGGAGGAATACCGGGTAGATCATCAGGGAAAACTTCTGAAAACTCGTTAACCACGGGGACCGACTCAAGAATATGAGTTTCAGAATCTACATCCCTCACCTAACTATATGGTAGACACAACCCTTCGAAATCATTTTTCTAGCTTTTAGGTAAGAGACAAATTGACCTCTAGGCATAGAATTTCCCTTCTTCCACTCTAGGATAGGTTATTTGGAAATTGGAATTTGACTACACGGGTTCTAAAATCTATAGAAGCATAACATGAATGTAGGCAATCCATCCCAAGGATGACATCAAAATCTATCATGTCAAGCTCTACCAAATCTACTAAAGTAACTCTATGGGATAAGGAAACGGGACATCTCCTATAGACCCTCTTAGCCACCACAAAATCACCAACAGGGGTAGAGACAAAAAAGGTTCTAACAACACATCGGGAAACATATCAAATCTCATAGCCACATAGGGAGTCACAAAAGACAAAGTAGCACCGGGATCAAGTAAAGCATAAACATCTAGTTGGAAGACTTTCAACGTACCGGTAACCACATCGGGAGAACACTCTTGTTCACCTCTAGTATGAAGTGCATAGAAACGGTTTTGCTTAGGAGCATTAGCACCCGAACCACTTAGACCAGAGGAAGGATAGGGTTGAGCCCTACGACGACCATCTCCATCATTCTTAGAAACTGAAGGGCGATTCCTTATCTTGTGATCCGTCTTCCCACAACCAAAGCAAGCATTGGAACCCGCTAAGCATTTACCCTCATGATTTCTCCCACATTTAGCACAAGTAGGAATCGAAGGCCTATTACCATCCCCTTGAGGTTTTGGGTTAGACACCCTCTTATTGTTAGGCCTTGGAGGAGAACTAGAAAAACCTTGCCTGGAGAACTTTTGCCAAAACCTTTAATGACCCCGTCCGCCGGACCTTGAATGTGAAAATTTACCATCATCCACTCTTGCCCTCTTTGCCTCCCTAGATCTTTCCTTGAGCTTTTCCTCTTCAATCTGTTAGGCATGCACCATATGGCGAGAAATGTCCATGTCATGCAAAACCATAGCGGTGCACTCTATGACTACAATGTTAGACACACCCGATACAAACTTACTCATCTTAGCCCTACGATCCGCCATAATAGAAGGAGCATATTTGGACAATTGACTGAACCTCAAGGCATACTCCCTCATACTCATATTCCCTTGCCTAAGATTAATGAACTCAAGCAACTTGGCCTCTCTCATCTCAAGAGGGAAGAATCTATAAAGAAAATCACTTTTGAACCTCTCCCATTCTACGGGACCCACTTCTACCGGCCTTGCCTCCTTCCACTAATTGAACCAAATCTGTACAACCCCTTTAAGTTGATAAGCGGCCAATTCCCCCTTCTCTACCGGAGTCACTCCCATAATAGTAAGTATCTTGTAGACCTCATCGATAAACTCTTGAGGATCTTCCTCAACTTTGGAGCCATAAAATTCCAGAGGGTTCATCCTTGTAAAGTCCCTCACTCTTGACACCGCCATACCCACATTTGGGTTCATGGGGGCTACCACCTCTCTATTGGCTTGTGCCATCACGGCTTGAGCCAACACCTGAAAAGCCGACCTAAATTCTGCATTTGTTATATTCTCAGCCAATGGGTCAATCAAAGCTTGAGGAGTAGCTTGGGGAGGAACCTCTTGATCAACATTGTCTCTCTCCATCCTTCTAGCAGCCCTTCTAGTAGTCATATCCTGAAAACCATCGGGAAAGGATTAGAAGAAATACTTTATAGAATTAAACTCCATGGAACCACTTAGGGAAATGAAGAAGTGAGATTTCCTAAGCATCAAGTAACTTCTCATTCATAAATGTGGCGCGCTTCACACTTATGAACAAGACTCTACTTGACGTGGTTTGAGACATTCTAGAACCATTCTAAACCTTGTGCTCTGATTAGTAAGTTTGTCACGACCTAGGGGTACCCCCTAGATGTAAAAAGGCGTATAAGACCCTGAGAGGCCTCATACAAGCCACTTAGCATATCATAACATAAAGTAATAGAAAAATTTGTGGAAATTTAAAATATTTTAAAGTCAATCAAAGTCTTTCATAAAATGAGCGGAACTCTAATATTATTGTTTCAAACCATCTAACATAAGAATAAATCTTGGGACACAGCCCAAACAATAGTCCAACAAGAAAAGAAAGACATAAAGGAAAAAGGGGTGGTCCAATCCTCGAATGCTTTGAGGACTCACCAAATCTTCACTTCTTGATCAACTATGAGCCTAGCCACAAGTGTGAGAATCAAGATCGCCAGACCCTACATTTTGAAAAGAAATGTAGGCCAAGAGTATGCGTTAGTACAAGAATGTACTAAATATGATAGCTTGCATACAAAACATAAACATAAGGGTTAGTCAACACAAACCATAAGCATAATCAATGCACATAATTCATCATAATGGAAGAGGAATACTTCCTTAAGTAACCTCACTTATCCTTAGTCAAGAGTTGGCCCATCCGCCTCTAGTCATGCATACATCATGGAAGGAATATCAAGCAACACTCCAAGCTAATCATCTTCATAACATAATCATATTATTCATACTTACTTTTAAAGACATGGGGATTCGCCTCTTTCCCTAACATACAAAGGCTAATGGGTATTTGCCTCTTTCCTTACTTACTTTAGGATTATGGGTACTCGCCTCCACAACCACATTATATGACACTGGTGCTCGCCTCCACAACCACATTATATGACACTGGTGCGCGCCTCAACATCATTTCATTAGGATCATGGTTACTTGCCTCCATGTCCAATCATCATAATAGGAACGTGGAGAATCGCCTCTTGTTCAATTCTAAGCAATATGAGAATCACCTCATTATCCTTCTCATATGGAGGTCAAGGGTAATCGCCTCTAGGCTCATTAATTATTTAGCATTTTAGCTAGATTCATTTTAGGTGAGCAATCCTTTCAACCTAGAATCATTCATGTGAGCAAACCTTTCACATTCATACAATCATGCTTAGCAATTCATTATGAAAAGTATCCCTTCCACACTACAACATCAACAATCAACAATTCATAGTCTAGGCTTTAGTCTCAAAGCACTTAACATCATGTTCATCATATATGCTTCAATCTCAAGCAATTCTATTCATAATTCATCAATCCTATAAGGATATATCTAAACGCATAAAGTTTCCCTTCATGGCATCAAACCCAACTATATCAATTCTATCCTAGAAATATATGATAAGCATGGGTATATGGAATTTCATCCTTAAAACGTGTAATTCTATCATATCAATCATAAACAATAATAATCCAACCATTTGGACCAACATTCATCATAACCCATAATATTTGAAGAAACCCTAACTAGAATTGAGGATTTAGACTTCACAATTGGGGAATCTAAAGGGACTCCATGGGAGAAAGGATCCCATGGATGAAAAGCCATCATACCTTAGTCACAAAGCCTACCGAAAGTTTGAAGATTGGAGACTTAACTTAACCTAGCTTCAATCTCTTCCTTCTTCTTCCACCTTCTAGAGAGAGAATATTTGAGAGAGTTTTTGGGATTTCTTTGGGGTTTTGAAAGAATGACTTGAATGGGTGAATTTAGTGGTAAAAAATACTTATATAGGAGGTCTAGTTTTAGGTAAAATGACACCACATTAATTTAATTAAAACTGGAAAAGATCCATATGCCCCTAAAAATAACTGCCAGTCACGAACCACGGACCCCCGACCGATGGACCGTCGATGGACCTACGGTCCATCCTGGTGGTTCGTCACTAAGTTCAGAGAATTTTGGGCCATCCACGGATCCCCGGACCACGGACCGTCGATCGACCTACGGTCCGTTGGTCAGGCCGTGGATCCTATCTGCCTAATTTCCCTAGATGCCCAACCACGGACCCTACCTACGGTCCTTGGTCCTACCCATGATCCGTGGGTGGCCACCGTCGGTTGGCACCTGCAACTTTTCTAAACCTGTAATTTTACCTCTTTTGAATCTTGGGTGTTACACCTTTTTATCACATCTATTTATGATTCCACTTTACCCCTTACATACTAATACATATTTATTCATACTGATTTTCTATTGGTTGGGGACACTACATTTGTGCTGCAAGTTCAGACAGAGGTTATGATTACCCTTTGCAATAGAGGTGTTGTCTATGCTAAGGATGGGTAAGATCTGTTATTCCTAGAGATATTGTTTGTTTGTAGGATTTGCATAGTTGAGATTTGTGTATAGTTGTTGGTACTAACGGGGACTTGTCCCAACTAGTTGAGTTGTAGTATTCTTATAGACTTCTAGTCATATTCTATTGGGTATTTTTAGCTTCTATGTGAGACTTGTCGGTTTATTGTATATTTGATTTTAGTTGATGCCTCGTCGGCTTGCTAGTTGTTTATTAGTTAAGGTTGTTTTGTCGGTCCATTCATTATGTTATTGATGTTGTTGTGACCTTATCGGTCCATTTATTATATTTCAGTAGTTTATTGTGACGGCCTTGTCAACCTTTGTTGTTTCCTTTTCATTATTTTTAGTGGCTAGTTTGGTCGAATAAGGTATCGGGTGTCAGTTGTGCCTCCCCTAATTTGGGGCGTGACGTTTAATCCACTAGGCCAACAAACCCTTTAGTTTTTTCAACTTGGTATGGACTATGGTGAAAGTTGAACCACTGATCTCATTAATCCCCTAAACATCTTCATAAAATCCTCATGTTTGGTCTAAAAATTCAGGAATTTGAAATGCTTGATGATTCGCACGTAAGAAGAGCTGCATTTCACATGTAGTAGAGCATGATATTTGCCTCATTAGATGGTGTACCTCACTGTCTAGTAGCATAGTCATGAAATCATTATTTCTAAAAACCATGTGTAACCTTTTGAATATACAAGCAGTCTCTATTTTTCCATTCAATCATGTGTAACAACTCGTAAATTTTAGTACATTAAGGGCACAAATATTGATCATTGCGCAAAATTCACCGTTTCATTTAGAGGGACTAGTAAGCCCCCCATTTTCTCTTAGCCATCCATAATTGTATTGTAATATCCATTAACTATCCATGGACCGTGCATGTTACATGTTGTGTCTCCAAAATCCTCCGTATCCTAGTCTTTCTTGTGCACTACATTTGGCATAGACAGTTGTCACCTAAAAAGATTACTCAAACCTCGTAGCTTGAATTCAACGGTAATTTATTGTATTGTGTTTAATGAGCTTTGTTCATCCCATCCATCCTCCCAACGACCAAATCTTAGCAAACAATTCACCTGAGCATTTTGCATTTTCAACCTTCTTTTGAAGTTTTCAAACTCAATAGGACTTTAAAATGGATCCAACATAGTAATATATGAGTAATGATGTCTCCTAGATCTATCAATCTCTCAAAAGACTTTTGAGATATTAAAAGTATGATGTTCCAGAATAGTACTTTGTTTTTCATTGATTTGAGATAGAAGGGGAACTCTTCTTACTCCTTGTATTCATATGTAATGGATATGATATTACCTTTGTTCCGTTTTTGGTTCTCCCTCTCAGTTGACCTAATTGTCCAGAGATCGAGCTATATTTTCTTCCAAATCTTCATCTTCCTCAAGTTTCTATACTTCTTTATATCCGATTGTATCAATTTGCGGATCTTTGGTGCTTTCGGTCTTAAGTTCTCCACTATAATATCCTTGACTAAATTGGAAAGCTCTCCAAATTCCCTTGCATTCTTGTCCTATGTTTCCCCTATTCCCTTTGTTCCCTTCATTATTATGACTTTATTGACCTCTCCTATATTGATCCCTCATGTTCCAGTATTATATCTTTCTAATTGTACACTTGTTGAGAGTGATCATACGTTTCTACTACTGATCTTGCAAGTGTGTAAATCTTCTTCAGGTTGTTGTATGAGCTTTACAATTGATCTGCATATCTCTCTCTTTCTTTATTCTTTGAATTGGAGTTGTCAGATGAATTTTCCCTTATTGTGTCTCTTTTAAACATTGTCTTTCTGTGTTTGTTGCATTTGTTTATTGTCTTTTCCTTCCCCTTTGTCTTCCTGAACCTGATATATTACTAATGCCCCAAATTCATTGCTTCTTTGTACATCCTATTCATTATTTTGTTATTGCCTATGTTTCCAAAATTTTTTCTTACCCCTATGGAATTGTCTTCTTCTCATATTTCCATTCCTTGTCCTTTGTTTCTCGAACCCATTATTTTCTGCATACTTCCCCTTGACCCCCATGATCTCCTTTTTTGTCCCCCCTGCCTTATGCTTTGTCATCCCCTTTGAAAGAGCTCAACTAACTTTTTTTCTTCTCTTCCTTTATCACTTCCTTCTACTTTTCTCCTTCATCTTTCCCTTTTTAGGGTATAATTAGGTGAATGATGAAACATTACTTCATGTTATGGACTTTTCGTTTGCATGTTTTGCAGTATTTCGACACAACCATAATTAATGCTAATCCACTTCTCTAAGATCTCCCCAAACTTTATTCTCAGCCCTACATTTATCCTTTTTGGGAAATCCCTTCGGAGATCTATCTCTACCTTGACTTATATATAACTTGGTGTAGTCTAGTTTTGTGTAGCCATATTAACTTGAAGGGTCTTCCTTACTGCAACAACCATCCAAAACAAAACTCTTTACCAAAAATATTTTGGGGGAGTGATGCAAAGGAGATCCATGCAATAGTTGTTGTTTCTTCCTCTAGATTTAATACGAGGTCGCACTAAAGGGTCCACATAGAATATGACCAGTATTTGTGAGTAATGTAGAATTTTTTTGGACAATAGGTGTACATAATCTTCAAACTTGGATGCACGGATTAGGATATACTTATAGCTTAATAGGCCAATATTTACTTCTCTTCTCATATCGCATTGTATCGGTATAAATCTCAACACATTCTGAATTTCTACTCACCTATAAGGAAACTTCCCTATTGCCACATATTTGAGATTCTCATTGATTATCATCTGATCGACTTCCTCATTTTCCCATATGATTTGTGGTTCTCCATTGTAGGCAACTTTTTTTAAAGTTATAGGTTTGTAATGTGGTGGTGTTAGGGGTTGAGTTTAACAAATTAGCATATGTGATCTCCGATGATTGTCTTGTGATGACCGTTTTGTTGGTTGTTGGAATAGTGTGTTGACCTATCACATCATCATTCCACTTAGGTGCCACGTGGCATAAGGTTGTCTATGTGAAAGGATTACATTGGTAGAATAATATTCCTTGGTGGAATATTCTAGAAATATATGCAGAATTCCTTGGAAGACCTTAGAATTTCATGGATTTGCATGAAAGGTCCTTGGAATCTTCTAGTTGTGTACAATATTCTAGAAAGAGAACTTATTTATAAATATGTAACTACTTGTATAACAGTTATTATTTATATATTACCCCTAGACGAATAGTATAAATAGAGAGACATTCATTTGTAAAAACCATTAATCAAATCCTCAAAGTTCTCTTGTGTGTTTCTTTATTCAACATTCTTTCAGCGATCTAGTATTCAAAAGACTTATGCTTGCAAGACCGTGAAATATTCTTGAACAAGTTGTCAAGTGTCTTCCAGTGTGCTTAGTAAAAGTCTATGTCAGTGACACCATGTTATTGGAGTAAAATTTAATACTAGGGAAATGGAAAATGAGGGAGACATTAACACTTCAAGCACGACCAACATCAGATGAGGTGTTGGGGATAAGCACCAAAAGGGGAGAAAGAATTATGGGGAAAATGATAAAATATTGTCTTACCCAAACCAAGTGAATTACTGATATCTCACTCACCTCCTTCCACTGAGGTGAGTGATGTCGAACATGAGGAGTTGCCTACAAACATTGCACCTAGAATAGAATGGATCTCGAGGGTTGATACTACTTTCCAAGATGTGAAGAGTTTTGGGAAACGTTTGAATGAGGATGATGAAAATTTCAAAACCCTTGAAGCCTTCACCCTTGAGGAGAAAGACAACATCTGAAAAGACTTGGAGGGGCGAATGCATGCAAAATTGGAGTTGAGGGAAACCATCACTTAGTTAGAGTACCGACTTATGGAAGCAATAAGCACGATTGATACCATGAAGGCCAAGATGAAGGAGCTCGAGGGAGAGAATGAAACTGGAGGATCTGTGACATCCGAAAAAGATAGGGAGGCCAATGTTGAGGCTCTCAAGCCACCAAAATGATGCATAAGAGGTAGATAATTTTTTCTAGCATTTGGTTTTCTTTCTTACTTTTAGTTTTGGACATGATGTATGGATAGGCCTAATATCATTCTTATGTACTAGAGGGCTAACAAGACAAGTGGTTAGACTTCCACTTTACTAATATTAAACTTTTTGAACTTGAAATGTTGTTCTTTATCTCTTTTTTTGTTTCTTATGTTATGAATGCTAAGTCGCTTGTATGGGGCCTCTCAGGGTCTTATACGCCATGTTACGCCTAGGGGGTACCTTGGGTCGTAAAATTATACTTGTAGATTTAGCTATTCATGCTTGAATTATCACAATTCATAATAAGGATAATAATATAAATCATGGACTTACAATTAGAATAGATGAAATACAGAATCTTGAATTGAAGAAAAAACGTAAATTGCATAAACCATACTTTAAGAATTAAATGCCAAAAGTGTTTGCAAAATAATTTCCAAAGCTAAAACAAAGTGTCACAAAAAATTCTAACAACCCAAAAACAAAAATCAAAACTAATATTTATAGAAAATAAATCCTAAACCAAGTAGGAAAAGGATGATTGGGGAAATCCGGTTTGGGCAGTGTCGCCGACGTGTGGCCACCTATGGTTCATCACACGAACAATGACTTATGGGTGCCACCGTTGCCAAAAATTATGTGGATGCAAATGACGATTACGACCTACAGCTCGTAGGTCTAAGAACGGTCCGTCTTTTTCACTCGTGGTTCATGGACTGGAACTCCTTTTCTGTAAAGTCGTCTACGACCCTCATTTGACGGCCCATCATCAAACTCACGGCTCGTTAAGCACCTTTGTGGTTCCACACTTGGTCCAATTCCTAGAAACTTCATCCATGCCCTCCACCTATAGCTCGTCTAAGGAATGATGGCTTGTAGGTGGGATCGTCTGTTGCTAACTTTCAGCTATTTCAAGCACTTTCAACACCACTACTCCAAAACCTATTTCCTGCAAAATTAGATCAAAACACCATCACATCTAATAACAAAATGCATAAGACTCATGCAAAACTCAAAGTTTAATGTATCAAAAATATCATAAACTCACGGCACATCAACACCCTCAACTTAAAATCGTTGCTTGTCCTCAAGCGACACAACAAACTCCAAACGACACTTATGCAGAAGCAACACACAAACCCTAGCAATTACATGTCCTTTTCTATCAATCACCCTCTTTAACTATTTTCAGAACTGTGCAAACTTTTTTATTCATACTAAACAAGATAACTCATGCCGATCAATTCATGACATAGACATACCAACAGAGACATTCACATACACAGAAAACAATCACCAATATACTAATTCTTCAATAATGTAACTTGTGCCCTTACCACAAAGAAATCGTTTTTTCACACAACATTTGATATTTTAGTTAGGGATTCAATATAAACTCACACTCAGATGTGAATTCAAATATAGTTTGTGCCCAATACCATAGGCTTGCCATTAGTTTCTATACATTTAATTTCCAAATTGGTTACTTAGGATCACTATAGAAATTTCTTAGCTTGTAACATAGGATCAGGGTTAGGTGTGGTATATTTTGATATTTAGTGACTTTTCTGCCCTCCTTGACAATACATTGACTATTTTACCTCTTGCACAACCAATTCTGACATCATCTTGTTGTCTGCTCTTTTCCTAATATAACACCTTGGAATCTAGTAGGCTAAGCTAGGGCTAAGTTAGAGGGCTAGAACCAAGGAATGAAGCTTGGGCAGCCTTCACCAAGCACTGCCTCACCTTCCACGGGCACCGTGACACCTATTGGTATGGACCATGGGCCGTGGTGATGCTCGTGGTAGGCTGGGCAGTATCTAGGCTAAACTTTCTCAAAACATGACCCTCCCCACGAGACACTAAACCACTCGTGAAGGCCACCACAACTGTGGGAGGGGTCGTGGTCCTAAGTTAGAACTTTTAGGGGCTAAGGTGTGGCTGCCTAGCCACTGGTCCAAATACCACGGAGGTCACCACGACTCGTGGAGACTCACGTGGTGGTGAGGCAGACCCATGTAATTTGGGGACTTAAGGGTCTTTCGTATTTTTAATTAGATTAATGTTATTTCGTTTTACCCAAGCCTAGGACCCCTATAAGTATTAACCCCAAAACTCACCCATTCAAGACATTATTTCCAAAACCCCAAATAAATCCCAAAGTTCTTGTAACACCCCGACTTTTCGGAACTCTAACTTAACTCGTACCTTTGTGGAAAGACAAAGAAGGTGAGTAATAAATTTAGAATGATGTGGTATGTCATTTTTAAGTGTTCAAGGGTTGTATCTCAAGTTTTTAAGTTAGGTAAGTGGCAACATAAAAGTTGGTGAAAGTTATCGTAAGTTCCTTTTTAAATATTTCTCTGAAATTTGGGTCAAATGTCTCAGAAGTTTTCTCCCAATCTATAAATAGTTATGGGGCCGACGACCTAGAAAATCAAAGGTCTATGAGTCTAGTTTCCAACGCATCAAACCATTTGTTCATACGACCTCATAATAGCAAGATATTTGCATTTTTACGAGACTGCACAAGCAGGCATGTGAGGTGGGTCCCCTAAGTCGGTGGAACCTTATAAGATAGCATCTTCTTCATTTTTCTTCATTCCAGCTAGTAAGAAACCCACAAAAATCAGAGAATTACTCCTCATATCATCCTTGTGTGTTCATGATCTCTTCTTGGCTCCTTATCAAAAATTGCCCTACGTCACGAGCTCACCATTCTGGTATAGTTTTCATGGTGAATTGAGCGGTGTAGCTCCGTGGAGGTTCTTGCAACAGAGTTTTTTTTGGTGTTTTGATTTTATTCAAGTGTTCTGGGCATGTAAATAAAGGTAGGAACCATCTTTTATCGGTTTATGGATACCTTGTCTCTTAGACAGTAATTTACGATAGGAATCCGTATCGATTGTCGAATTGTCGTAGTAATTCTTGTCTGTAATTACTGATTGATTTTACTTTTTTTTAGTGTTGTAGTGGTGCGGATAGATGTATTTTCAGCATAAATTATAAAGGAAAAGGTATGTTAAGGCTATTCCCTTCGTTCGGCATGTTTCCTTAGAGCTTGGGAGTGATATAATAGTGTAGTTAATGTTGGTGATCTGGTAGATGTAATTGAGAGTGGTTTGCTGATTGAATGGTTATAAACCCTCATTTTAGGGACTCATAATCTGTTAAGAACGACCTAAGTTAGGAACTACTTGGAGACTATTCATATATATTGTTTAAAGCTAAATTGCTCCAGTTTAGCCTATTCAGTTGTTTGTTGTCGCCCTTGGGGCTATTGTTGTTAGCTGATGAGCTATGAATTGCCTGTGGGGGCTATGATGTTGTGTAAGAGGACTATGTTACTGCCTAAGAGGGCTATGTGTTTCCCACGGGGCTATATTGATGCCAAAGAGTGTTATGTGTTGCCTACAGGGCTACTTTGACGCCAAAGAGGGCTATGTGTTGCCTACAGGTCTATGTTGATGCAAAAGAGGGCTATGTGCAGCCCACAAAGCTATAATGTTGCCTATGAGGGCTATGAACTGCCTACGGGGATATATCGTTGCCAAAAAGTGCTATGTGACTTCTTACAAAGACAAGGGGCTACCGATAGGGGTATGTAGGTTGATTTGGCACCTTCTGGCTTATGGGGGCCTAGGTAGGTGGTGTGTTGTTTGTACCTGCCGAGCTTATGGGGGCTTGGTTAGGTTGTTGTTTGATCATTTTTTTGTATTTTTAGATTCAATAGTGGGTTAGCATGCTTATCTAAATTTTGATTTCCTTACCTGATTGCTTTTGGTATATTATGATACTTTCTCATTTAGTCTATAGCCTTTCATACGCTGTACATTATTTCGTACTGACGCCCCATTGCCTGGGGGCGCTGCATTCATGCATGCAGATCCTGACAGACGACCCATTAGACCTCCTCAGCAGCAGGATTGACTTATATCTGGTTGGCTAGCCCCTTTCCTCCGGAGCTGCCAGAGTTGGGAGGTTTGTTAGGTTTTGTTGTATATATTTTTATGGGTAGGCTGGGGCCCTGTGCCGCCAATCTTTACCACTCTTAGAGGCTTGCAGACTAGTTTATGGGGTATATAGCTACGTTATGGCCATGCTGGCCTAGTTTGTTGGTTTTTTGAAGCTTGTGAGTTGTTTGATGTATTGTCTTGATATATACATGCTTTCAGTTTTGGTATAGAGATCATGGTGGCCTCGACGGACCTATCAGGACTTCTGTGCTAGTTGGCTATTTCTTTATAGGAACTCTTGGGAGTAGCTATTTCTTTTATAGATCTATTAACAGGGGCTTTGCCGGTCGAGGGATTAGTTTTAAGCCGAGATATACTTGTTCATTTTCTTGATACCATGTGGCTGCCATGCGCTAGTAGCAAATGGTTCAGCAGGGTTGTCTCGGGCCTGAGTTTTGGCCTTTGGAGCCAGTTGCGTCCCTTGAGTTTGGGGCGTGACAAACTTGGTATCAGAGCAACATCGTATCCTAGGGAGTCTGCAAGCCGTGTCTAGTAGAGTCTTGTTTATAAATGTATTGTGCACCACATTTGATAAGCAAGAAGCTACCGGGCATGCTAGAATGACTATCCTTCTTTTGCTCACCTCGTGCTATAAAACGGTGTATTAAGGGTTGAGGTTTCTGGCTTATAATTGATAATTGTATGCAGATAGAGATGGCTGACACCAGACAGGCCACACCTAGCCAGGGGCTAGATACAGCTGCAGGCGAGGGTAGCAGCAAGGTACCACAGATGGAGGTAGCCCATTGTGTGACCCAGGGGGAGACATCTTTTCAGCCCCTTATAGCTTCACCATCGCTTCAAGAGCCTCCGAGGGCTACAGGACCCCCGGCTCCCCCCAGCAGTACCACCTCTAGTTCCTCCTATTCCATCTGATCAGGATTTCAAGAGTGCAATATGTATGTTAGCACAGTTAGTAGCTGCACAACGCCAACCAGTTGCACCAGATGTTGCCGGACCTTCTGAAGGACCCGAAAGTTTGAGAGTTCATGAATTTCTTGCCTTGAATCCTCCACAGTTTACAGGTGCAGAGCACAGAGAAGACCCTCAGCACTTTGTTGATAAGAATCATAGGATATTCAGAGTCATGCATGCCTCAGCGACTGAATCAGTTGAGTTAGCAGCATTTTGATTGCGTGATATTGCAGTATTGTGGTAGGAAAGTTGGGAGAGATCTAAGGGAAATGATGCAGCTCTACCCACTTGGGATAGCTTTACAGAAGCTTTCATAGATCACTATTTGCCTCGAGAGATTAGGGATCCCCGGGTGGACCAGTTTCTTAACCTCCGACAGGGTAGCATGAGTGTTCGAGAGTACGGGCTGAGATTTGATTCATTGGCTAGATATGCACCAACATTTGTTGATACGATGCATGACAGGGTACGCAGATTTGTGGGCGGGTTTGACTCAGACTATATCGACGTTTGTTATACCGTTGCACTAAATGATAATATAGATATCTCATGAATTCTGGCCTTTGCACAGGGCATAGAGGATCGCCGAAATCTACAGTATATGAGTGACAGGGTCGAGAGAGAGAGACAGAAGAGGGCTAGGTCAACTGGTGCACAGGGAGATTTTTAGGGTGGTCCCAGACCTCGATATTCTAGTAGGCCACCTAGACCTCCACCACAACAGTTCCAGGATAGTAGATTTGATCGTCAGGGATAGTCAGGCCCAGGTGAGGGTTCACGAGCATCAGGCTCTCAGCAGCAGAGGAGTTCAGGCCAAGTTAGGACAGTCCTGTCACATTGCGCTACTTGCGGTAGGATGCAATTTGGGAGGTGCAGGTAGGGTTCCACAGGTTGTTATTGTTGTGGAGGGGACTGTGTGGAGGAAATGCCCGACCATAGGTCAGGGTGATATAGGTCAGTCGACCGGGTCAGTAGTAGCTTCCTCCTCATCAACACAGTCAACAGGGCGTGGACCCTAGACTTCAGCAGGTAGAGGTAGAGAAGGAACATCTAGTTCTAGTAGTCGCCAGAACCGTACATATTAACTAGACGGCCGACATGACTCAGAGTCATCACCAGATGTTGTGATAGGTGCATTAATTGTTTGCTCCCATTGTGTTTATGCTTTGATAGATCCTGGATCTATTCTGTCTTATGTTACTACATTTATTGCAGGGAAGTTATGTATAGTATCAGAGTCATTAGATCGACCCTTTATTGTATCTGCACCAGTTGGTGAATCTATTATTGGCAAGAGAGTCTATCGAGGTTGCACGATAGAAATTATCGACCGTCAGACCTCTGTAGACCTAGTAGAGTTAGAGATGGTTGATTTTGACGTCATTATGGGTATGGACTGGCTAGTGTCTTGTTATGCTAATGTTAAGTGCCGAACAAAGATTATTAGATTCCACTTTGTAGGAGAGGCAGTTCGGGAATGTTTACTAAGGGTTGTATTTACCATTTTGTTCGCATTCATGATATAGATGCAAAACCACCGACTCTTCAGTCTATTCTGGTAGTTAATGAGTTTCTAGATGTATTTCCAGACGAGCTTCCTGGTATCCCTCCAGAACGGGAAATTGATTTTGCAATCGATATGCTACCAGGTACACAACCCATATATATCCCTCCTTATAGAATGGCTCCTACTGAGTTGAAGGATCAACTGAAAGATTTGCTTGATAAAGGCTTTATCAGGCCCAATGCTTCACCATGCACCAGTATTATTTGTGAGAAAAAAAGATGGCTCGCTGAGGATGTGTATCGATTATCAACAGATGAACAAGGCTACTATAAAGAATAGGTATCCCTTTCTGAGGATCGATGACTTGTTTGATCAACTACAAGGTGCTAAATACTTCTCGAAGATTGATTTGAGATCAGGGTACCATAAGCTACGAGTTCGGGAGAAAGATATTTCGAAGACATCTTTTAGAACTAGATATGGGCATTTTGAGTGTTTTGTTATGTCTTTTGGATTGACCAACACCCCGTCAGTTTTTATGGACCTGATGAATAACATATTAAGGACGTATCTCGATACGTTTGTGATTGTATTTATTGATGATATTTTGGTCTATTCGCATTCAACAACTGAGCATGCAGATCATTTGCGAGCAGTCCTTCAGGTTCTTTGAGAGTAGGAACTTTACGCAAATTTCTCTAAGTGTGAGTTCTGGTTGAGCTCTGTGGCTTTCCTAGGCCATATTGTATCAGATGCAGGAATTATGGTTGATACACAGAAGATTGAGGCCATGAAGACTTGGCCTAGACCAACAACTCCGACAGAGGTTCGTAGTTTCTTAGGGTTAGCTGGGTACTACAAAAGGTTTGTAGAGGGGTTTTCTTCACTTTCAGCACCACTAACAAAAGTGACTCAGAAAGCAGTTAAGTTTCAATGGATTGAGGCTTGCGAGCATAGTTTCCAGGAGTTGAAGGATATGTTGACATCAGCACTAGTCCTAGCCTTACTGGAGGGTTCAGAGGGCTATGCAGTGTACTGCGATGCTTCTAGTATTGGGTTAGGATGTGTTCTGATGCAACATGGTAAGGTGATCGCATATTCATCAAGACAGTTGAGAAAGCATGAGAAGAACTACCCAACTCACGACTTAGAGTTGGCTGTGGTTGTGCATGCACTGAAGATCTGGAGACACTATCTATATGGCGTTCATGTGGACATTTTCACAGATCATAAGAGCCTTCAGTATATCTTTAGACAGAAGGAATTGAATCTTCGACAACGTCGATGGCTTGAGTTACTGAAAGACTACGACGTAGATATTTTATATCATCCAGGGAAGGCAAATGTGGTAGATGATGCCCTCAGTCGTACATCAATGGGAAGTTTATCATATTTAGGTGTTGAGAGGGGTAAATTAGCTCGAGAATTTCATCAATTAGCCAGCTTGGGAGTCAGATTAGAAGAGGCAAGTGATAGCGGGGTCAGAGTTTAGAACACAATTGTATCATCTTTACTCGTGGAAGTGAAGGAACGACAACATGAGGATCCCTACTTAGAGCAGCTCAAAGGCAAAGTTCATGATAAAGAGTCGTTAGCCTTTGATATAGCAGGAGATGGAGTCCTCAGATATAGAGGACGACTATGTGTTCCAAATGTGGTAGGGCTTCGACAACAGATTATGGCAGAGGCACACCATTCCCGGTATTCTATTCACCCAAGATCGACGAAGATGTACCATGATATTAAAGAAATATATTGGTGGCACGGGATGAAGGAGGATGTCGTTGAGTTTGTGGCACACTGTCCTAACTGCCAACAAGTTAAGGTTGAGCACCAGAAGCCTGCTGGGCTGGTCCAGGAGATAGACATTCCTTTATGGAAGTGGGAGGTAATTAATATGGATTTTATTACGGGGTTACCTCGATCGCAGCGTAAGTTTGACTCTATTTGGCTAATTATTGATCGATTAACAAAAATCAGCCCACTTCTTACAGGTCAAGACTACTTTCATAGCTGAAGATTATGCAGGGCTTTACATCCGAGAGATTTTTAAGTTGCACGGCGTCCCAATATCTATTATATCAGATAGAGGAGCACAATTTACCGCTAACTTCTGGAAGTCTTTCCAGAAAGGATTAGGGACACAAGTTAATCTCAGTACAACCTTTCACCCTCAGACAGATGGCCAAGCTGAACGCACCATTTTAAAACTTGAGGACATGCTACGGGCATGCATGCTGGACTTTAATGGAAGTTGGGATGACCACTTACCTCTTATTGAGTTTGCACATAACAATAATTATCATTCTAGCATCAAGATGTCACCGTATGAAGCTTTGTACGGTCAGAAATGTAGATCCCCTATTGTCTGGTTTGAGGTAGGTCAGTCAGGGTTGGTTGGACCCGACCTTGTACAATAGGCAATGGAGCGGGTTAAGCTCATCCGAGAACGTTTATTGATTTCTCAAAGTTGCCAAAAGTCATACTCAGATATACGGTGAAGAGATTTAGAGTTTTGTGTTGATGATTGGGTATTCTTAAAAGTCTCACCTATGAAGGGTGTTATGAGATTCGGAGAGAAGGGCAAGCTTAGTCCAAGATTCATTGGGCCATACCGGATCCTTCGGAGGATAGGACAAGTGGCTTATGAGTTAGAGTTGCCATCGAGGCTAGGATCAGTTCATCCGGTATTCCATATATCGATGCTACAGAAGTGCATAGGACACCCTTCTAGGGTTGTCCTTGTTGAGGATGTTCAGATCACAAAGGAGTTTTCCTATGAGGAAACTCCAGTTGCAATATTATATCGACATGTCCAAAGGTTGAGGACCAAAGATGTGGCTTCTGTTAAAGTACTGTGGAGAAACAAAAATAGGGAAGAGGTGACGTGGGAAGCTGAGGATGGAATGAGATCCAGATATCCTCAGTTGTTTTAGATCCCACAGTGGTAAAAATATCAATATTGATTAGCACAGTGAGGAAGGATATCTATTTAGTTTTTTTAATTGTTGCTTATTATTTCTGTTGTTGTTGTATTTTTCTCGTACTATTATTGCAGAGCTATGGTGCGTAGCTATTTGTATCATCCTGTGAGGTGCTTAGGTTGTAATCTTCTACATTTCAGGTTCCTGGATATTATGGGTATAGAGTACACTTTGCCAAATTTTGGAAACTACTAAGGACTTAACCGCGTGACTTATATTTTTCATTCGAGGATGAATTTTTCTAAGGGGGGGAGGATGTAACACCCTGACTTTTTGGAACTCTAATTTAACTCGTACCTTCGTGGAAATATAAAGAGGGTGAGTAATAAATTAAGAATGATGTGGTATGTCATGTTTTAAGTGTTCAAGGGTTGTATCTCAAGTTTTTAAGTTAGGTAAGTGGCAAAATAAAAGTTGGCGAAAGTTATCGTAAGTTCCTTTTTAAATATTTCCCTGAAATTTGTGTCAAATGTCTCGGAGGTTTTCTCCTAATATATAAAGAGTTATATCGTTGCCAAAAAAGGCTATGTGACTTCTTACAAAGACAAGGGGCTACCGATAGGGGTATGTAGGTTGATTTGGCACCTTCTAGGCTTATGGGGGCCTTGGTAGGTGGTGTGTTGTTTGTACCTGCCGAGCTTATGGGGGATTGGTTAGGTTGTTGTTTGATCATTTTTTTGTATTTTTAGATTCAGTAGTGGGTTAGCATGCTTAACTAAATTTTTATTTCCTTACCTGATTGGTTTTGGTATATTATGATACTTTCTCATTTAGTCTATAGCCTTTCATACTTTGTACATTATTTCGTACTGACGCCCCATTGCCTGGGGACGCTGCATTAATGCATGCAGGTCCCGACAGACGACCCAGTAGACCTCCTTAGCAGCAGTATTGACTTCTATCTGGTTGGCTAGCCCCTTTCCTCCGGAGCTGCCAGAGATGGGAGGTTTGTTAGCTTTTGTTGTATATATTTTTATGGGTAGGCTGGGGCCCTGTCCCGCCAATCTTTACCACTCTTAGAGGCTTGCAGACTAGTGTGTGGGGTGTATAGCTACGTTATGGCCATGCTGACCTAGTTTGTTGGTTTTTTGAAGCTTGTGAGTTGTTTGATGTATTGTCTTGATATATACCTGCTTTCAGTTTTGGTATAGAGACCATGGTGGCCTCGACGGTCAAATCAGGACTTCTGTGCTAGTTGGCTATTTCTTTATAGGAACTCTTGGGAGTAGGTATTTCTTTTATAGATCTATTGACAGGGGCCTTGTCGGCCGAGGGCTTAGTTTTAAGCCGAGATATACTTGTTTGTTTTCTTGATTCCATGTGGCTGCCATGTGCTAGTAGAAAATGGTTCAGCAGGGTGTGCTCGGGCCTGAGTTTTGGCATTCAGAGCTAGTTGCGCCCCTTGAGTTTGGGGCGTCATAGTTCTTCTCTCAAATATTTCTCTCTCTAGAAACTTGAATAAGAAGAAGGAGATTCAAGCTAGAGTTCAAGAGCAAGCTTCCATACTTCAATATCTTTGGGCTTTGATAGTAAGGTATGATAGTTTTCATCCATGGAGTTTCAAAATTCTCCTATTTCAAAAGGTAGAAATTCTCAATTTGGTAGGGTTTTCTTCAATTGCCATGGGTTCTCTTCAAAGTTGATTTAAATGATTTAATTATGTTCTATTAGGCATGATATGATGAAATACTATGATTTTATGATGATTTCCCCGTGAACCTATGTAACCCCCATGTTTTCAAGTTATGAATAATGTGATGTGGGATTTTGAATTTAAAGGGAGAGTTTTATGAAATTATGCATGTATTGCTAGCTTTACATGAATTTATGATGAATTCCATATTTAACCTATGATTTCTAAGTAATGATGATATAGAGTGGGTTTTGAACCTGAAGAGTGAAATTATGGACTTACACATTTTCTTATGAAATCTATACATATCTTTTAAGGGTACTTTGAGAGTAAAGTACCAATGATGATGTTGTTGTTGTGTTGTTGAAAGGATATTCTCATAAACACATACTAGCATGATTTGAAAGGTTTTCTCACATAATAAGGGTTCTTAGGTTGAAAGGCTTTCTCACCTAATTGAATCAAAGGCTAAAATCTATTTTGAATAGATCATGGATGGTGAAAAGTTTTCTCACGCAAGGTCTAAAGAGCTATCCTATGATAAGATAAGTCAAGACTTAATAACTATTCTGTGGGATTTATGCTTAGCACCGAGTAGATATTGAAATTGAGATTGAAGCTCTCCCGAGTTGAGGTTGGGTTTCTAGAAGCAATCTCTTGAGATGGAAAATCTCCCGAGTTGATGCCGGGTTTCTAGTAACAATCTCCTTATCCCTTGACTATGTGCCCCAATAGGTTGATTAGCTAGTGGATCTACTTAACCTAGAAATCCATGGTTCTACCTTGGCAAGTAGGACAACCCTTTTCGGTGTGGGAGACATCGTGGGATCATGTTATAGCTCACATGATCTCTATGTAGGTTAAGGCTAGTTCCCACATTAATAATGAACTAAGGTTACTTCAAGAAGTATCACATATGAGTTCAAAGGTTTTAAAGATGATTTTAGCTTGCATATACCATGGTTTTATGACTTATGATTTCTAACCCTCTTATATTATGTTTTAGCTTGCTCAATTGCATGTCATGAAATGAAATATCCCTTTTAGCATGTTTTAAATTTTTTATGCATGGCTATCATTCTTGGTACATTTTTTTATACTAACGCATACTTTTGCCTACATTTCTCCAAATGTAGGGTTCGATAGTGAGGGTCATTAGTTTCGTCGCTAGAGGTTGACTTGAGATATTTCCGAGCTTTGGTGAGTCCTCATGTTTCGAGGAAGGACTTTCATTGTTTTAGTTCCTTTTCACGTCTTTCTCTTTTTAACGTGATATATGGGCTAGGCCCAATTTCATTCTATTGTAATAGATAACTAAATGAGATAAAGTGTCTAGACTTTTGCTTTTCTTTATAAAAATGTGTTGGACTTGAACTTTTGTTTTCACTTCCATTATTATATTTATTATGTTATGAGAGCTAAGTGTATTGTATGGAGTCCTTCGGGGTTCTATACGCCATGTTACATCTAGGGGATACCCTGAGTCGTGACAAACTTGGTATTAGAGCACAAGGTTTAGAATGGTCCTAGGATGATGTCTCATAAGCCACGTCTAATAAAGTCTTGTTCATAAGTGTGAAGCGCACCACATTTATGAATGAGAAGCTACAAGATGATTAGGAAACTCCACTTCTTTCATTACTCTAAAGGTGTGCGATAGAGTCTAACTCTATAAGGTCTTTCTCTGAATCCTTACCCGATGGTCTACATGACATGACTACTCGAAGGGATCATGCTAGAAGGAATGAGGAACATAATGTGGACCAAGGAGCTCCTCCTCAAGCTCCGATAGACCCTTTGGCTTAAAATGTAACAAATGTGGAGTTTAGGTCGGCTTTTGATATTTTGGCTCAAGCCGTGATGGCCCAAGCCAATAGAGAGGTGGTAGTCCCTGTGAACCCAAATGTGGGTACGACGGCATCAAGAGTGAGGGACTTCACGTGGATGAACCCTCCAGAATTTTATGGCTCCAAAGTTGAGCAAGATCATCAAGAGTTTATCGATGAGTTCTATAAGTTACTTGCTATCATGGGAGTGACTCCGGGTAAGAAGGCAGAATTGGTAGCTTATCAACTCAAAGGTGTTGCTCAGATGTGGTTCAACCAATGGAAAGAAGCAAGACCGGTAGAAGCCGGGCCCATGGAGTGGGAAAGGTTTAAATCTGTTTGTCTTGATAGGTTCTTACCCCTTGAGATTAAGGAAGCAAAGGTGTTTGAGTTCATTAACCTTCGTCAAGGAAGTATGAGTGTGAGGGAATATGACTTGAAGTTCACACAACTATCTAAATATGCTTCAACAATGGTTGTTGATTCTAGGGCAAAAATGAGTAAGTTCAATTCGGGTGTATCTGAAATGGTGGTTAAAAAATGTTGTACCACCTAGCTCATTGGTGACATGGACATCTCTCGTCTTATGATCCATGCTCAACAAATTGAGGATGAGAAACTTAAGGGAAAGCCTAGGGAGGCAAAAAGGGTTAAGACCGGTGATGAGTCAGAGATTTTGACTCATACATGTCTTTGTTTTGATAGCTTATTGTCTTCAAATGCCTAATTTACGCTCCAAACTGATGTTAAAATATTGATTTGCAGCAAAGAAGGTAAAAGGATCAAGGCAAGGACATTATCGGGCGAAAAAGAGCTAAAATGATGAAAAAGGTTGAATATAGCAAAAGTTGAGAATTGCCAAAGCCACTCGAAACTCGCCGAGTGGCACTTCAGCTCGCCTTAAGTTCCACACTTCCAGCCCTGGGGAGAAGCCAAGTTAGCGATGTATTTTCACCATCGGCGAAACACCGAATGGATCGGCGACACAAGATTTGATCGCCCAAAGTAACAGAACCCTGTGGTTAAAGAGTCAAGGACAACTGGTGATGGATGGGAGCAATTGGCGTATCACCGACTTGATCGGCGATGCTAAATTTATCTCACCTACTGGACTTGAGGGTTAAAATTTGGGAAACTATAAATTGAATTTTAAAAGCAGAAAAAGGGGTCCTTCCGAATCAATCCTGAATAGAGACATTTCCTGAGACATTTTCCCCATTGTAGAACTAGGCATTTTTTCTTGAACTTGGTTTTACTTTGTTTTTGGAGTTTTCTAGTAGATTTTGAAGTGGGTTTTTGTTGTTGAGCTTTTTGGATCATTGTAAAGACTTGAATTGCAATATCGAGATTGTGGAAACATAATTGGTATTGATTTCTTCCTTTTTATGATGTATAGCTAAAAACCCAATTCTTGGGGTGTGATCATGTGATTATTTATCTAATTAGCTTATGGGTATTGTTGTTTACTAATCTAAATGTTGTTTTAAAGTGGGTTTAATTGATAGTTGTGTATTAATTTATGAATTGTAGTTGCAAATGCAGTTCTAGCTTAGTGTTTTGGGCTTGCTCGAGAGAGAGGTTTTAGAACCAAAGTTATCAATTAACTATTGTAGTGATTGGGTTGTTGTGGGTTCATCTCGATAGTGAATTTTAATCCAATCTTAACTATCTAGATCGAGAGAGTGGATAATTTGAGGTATTGGGTTGATTTTATAGTCATGCTTGTTGAGATTCGAGAGAACTGACTTGAAGCGCAGTAGTTGTTCGAGAGAAAGCTATTGCATCTATAGTCTAGCCTACCCACTGAGATTTAGCACTTGTTAGCCAATTTCAATTACCCATATAGCGAAATTAGCCTATAATCTATCACATCCCCAAGAATATCTATCTACTTGATTATCTCCCCCATTTTCGTATTTGTTGTAGTTGATACTTGACACTTTTAAACCCCCCATCTGACATTCGTTGTTAAACCTTTAACTTAGTTTATTTGATTTTGACAATGTCTACTTCTATAACCAACTAAACCATAAGCTTTACTTCTTAATTGAATTTGATACTGCACCGCTCCCTGTGGGTTCGATCCCAACTCTTCGTTGGGTTATATACTAGAATACAATCGCCTACACCTAGTATTGGATGAGGTGTAGTTGAGCGTTTATCAAAAATAGCGCCGCTGCCGAGGAGTGGTGTTATTAAATTCACTTATTAAAGTTGGTTTTTGGTTTTATTGTGTCATAGTTGAACCCATTTACTGTTTGTTGTTACTTGTTTCCTTTGAACAGGTGACGAAAAGAGTGTCAACGGAAGTAATGCCAGCGAGCTGGGCCAAAATGATGATATGGGAAACTTAAATGATGTGAACGAGGACAATGTGAATGATATACACTTGGGTGGTGTAGGTGCCATCCGGCTGCTTCTGGTCATGGGGAATGCGGTGTTCCACGTGACAAGCACAATGTTGCAACTCTTGCAAATGAAAGGGTTATTTTGTAGCTTGGCAAATGAGGACCCCCCGACCATATTAGGAATTTTGTGGACATTTGTGTCCTCTTCTCGTTCAAGAATATATCCCAAGAGTCAGTTTGACTCCACTTGTTCCCGTTCTCACTGATGGGAGAGGCTACCAAGTGGTTATCCAATCACCCGAGGGACTTAATCACCACCTGGGATGAACTTACTGTGGCATTCTTCGTCAGATTCTTTCCTCCCTCAAAGATCATGTCATTAGGGGACAATATCCAAGGTTTTAAATGCTTGGATGGTGAGCCAATTCATGACACTTTGCTACGTTTACAGAAGCTGTTGCTCCAATGTCCAACTCATGGACTTCCTAATGATGTCTTGCTACAACACTTCTATCAGAGGCTAGACTCGATTAAAAAAGGTGTGGTTGATCAACTTATCTGTGGAGGTATCATGCAACAACCTTTTGTGATTACATCTACTTTGCTTGATAGCATGACCAAGATCAATCGGGCTTGGTACACAAGAGAGGATCACAAGTCTCCTTTGACATTTAAGATGACGAAGGAACAAATTGAAAAAGACCAAGAGCGGGACCAAAATATGGCTAAGATGATGACCAAATTTGATCTTTTATCAATAAATGTAACGGGTAGTGGTACTAGAGCGGTTAATGTTGTAGGTGTTAGCGGGGTGAACCCCGATGATGCACATTTTGATGCTTTATACAATGAGGAAGTGAGCTTCCTTTCAAATCAAGGTGGATGTTTCCATCCGAGCTATCCAAGGCCGGGCAGGAATCAAGGTTGGAATAAAGATCGCGATGATGGTTTGAGAGACCGTGAGTGGGAGTGGAATGATTGTGGAAACAATTGGAAAGAAAAGATGGGGACAAGGAGAGGTACGTCCCTCCCCATGAGTGTCAAAAGCCAAAAGATCAAAGAGTCGACCTGGAGAGCTTCCATACGGAAGATATGCTTTTACGCATTCTCACCAAAGTGGAAGGGTGGGATAAAGTTTTGAAAGAGATGAAAGAATACGTGTCAACTCTTAACCAAATGGTGACTTCTCACTCGGTGTCCATTAAGCAATTGGAGACACAAATGGGTCAAATCTCGACTCATTTGAATCCAAAAGCAAAAGGAGGGTTTCCGAGTGACACAATGGCAAACCCCAAAAATGAAGCTTGAATGGGTATCTTTGTCGTGACACGATGTTAAATAAGGCGCTTCTTGGGAGGTAACCCAAGGTTTTGATCTTTTATTATTGCTTTTGAATAATGGGTGTTGATTGTGTAGGTTGAAAATTTGAAATTGTGGGAAAAGAAGGAGTAGGCGAGCCAAAGGTCTAGTCCGTGACTCACCGAACAGGTAGGCGAGCCAGACTTTGACCCCCGTTTGAACCACCAATTTTGTTGGAGGTTTTGTAAAACTCGACGGACAAAAGTATCACTCGGTGCATCGCTGAGTGGGTCGGTGATGTAAGTTGTGGTCACCGACTGGCGCGCGAACTGAAGAGTCGTAAAGGCCAAACCGTTTTAAATTCAAAAATTTCCCTCATTTCTTACTTTTCAACTTCTGACTCTCTCAACCTCTTATATTTTTGTTCTCGTATTATTGTTCTTACTTTTACTTGGGATCATTTGCTCGGGCTGGACTATTGAATTTCATTGCTAGCCTAGCTTTACACATTTTTGGCATCTAAGGTTGGTTTTCCAAACCCCACGCTACATTTTGGTTGTAATCGTATGCATGATCGTTTTGTGGGTGTTATCTATGCTTAGTGTTGCTTTTTTTTATCGTGTGGTGGTTTGTTTGCCCGTACATAGTGGAAATCGTAATTAATTGGCCTTAGATAGTGATTTCCTATTCCTATGATTGTTAAAATTGTTGGGTTGTGTTGAATTTGTTGTGGGTCTAGTGGGGTGAAGTCTGAGTAACCCCGAATTGTGGTAATTGTAGAATTTTGCCCAATGAAAGAGCAGTTGACATCATTCTTAACGGCTAAAGACGTCAATTAGCCAATTATGGCTGAATCGAGGTAAGTCGGAGTACCCCGTGGGATTGGGTCTTATGGGTCTTAGTTGAACTGCATATAAAATTAGTTTAATTTTTATTTCATGGGCTGCGGGCTAGATTTTGAAAGAAGGGGTGAAAAATTGGCAGGTTGGACTATTCGGCGAGCTGGGTCGAGCTCACCGAGTGGTTCAGCGGTTTGCCTGAAGTCCCCTAGATCGCCCTTTATTTCTCTCTTTTGGTTCTTTAAGTTCTGTAACTTTCGGTGATATTCCTGAGCTCGCCGAAAGTCCCTTTTGATCACACTTCTACGCCCTCAATTCCTTAAATTGTTCTGTAACTTTCAGCGAGCTACTTCTAGTTTGCCGAAAGGTAATGGCCCTGGACATCGCCGACCTGTGCTTATTTTGGAATGATTTTGTTTTGGAACTTTTGGCGATCCCGACTTGGCTGGCCAAAGGGGTTCGACGACTCGGTGAACGGTTCGGCGAGTCTTTCTATATAGTTTTCAAGTGTTGAATTCTTCTCCTAATTGCATCTAACGTGTGTTGTTTTGTGTTGAAAAAATTGCTAGACCCAAGGTCGCAGGTAGAAATTAACCACCCCAGAAGCGGGCACAAGGAATAGTCATCAATGAGGAGGCTGCTGCCTCCCGAGCCCCGACTACAAAACTTCCTCCAAGAGGGTGAAAGGGAAAGGGCCCTGTACAATTGACACCTGCGGAAGGGAGCTCCGACAGTGAGGATATTTACAACACAAACCTCACTCCGTCTGGAAATGAGGGTGGTTCTGAGGATAGTTCTCCGGCTTCCGTCTCTGAGTCGGAAGTTGATCAGCTCCTATAGGCTAGGAGAGTGGAGCTACGCTCCAAGGAAATGAATGATCCATCTAGGATCCCAGTGCCTCCTACGCCTCCTCCTCCTCCATCACCAGCTTAGACAGTGTTATAGGGTCCTCCTCCCCGGTCACTCAATAGACTAAAGGCTGAGGGTTCGAGGACCATTTTGGAAGAAAAGCAGTTGTCTACCGATGGTGTGGTGGACAAGTATCTAGGGGCATGGGAAACGATAAAGTTCCACAAGTTCAAGGTATTTACAAAACCTCGGGGTTCTAAGATCCCCACTTGGGTCCAGAAATTCTACGTAGCATATGGGGAGCTGGTCCCTAAAGGGAAAAAGAAGGCTAGCATGTTTAAGCCAGTTGACTTCATGGTTGTTCGAGGGAAGAAGGTAAAGTGCAGCAGTACAGAGATAAATGAGGTACTCGGGTGTTCATGGGACTTCATGTATGATTACATTGACCTCATCAAGAAGAAGACCCTAGATGATCTAAAGGGTTGGCTTGCACTTTTTTCCGATGTGACGCCGAGGTGGATCGAGGTAGGTGCACTGATTGAAAAGAAGGACCTGAACGTTGTTTCCAGATACTGGTTCGGGTTTATTAGTAGCACTATCATGCCTTCACACAATGAGTTGATATTCTAACACCCGAAGGCTGCTATTCTTGGTTCTATCATCGATCGACAGAGACTGAACTTGGGGCTGCTCATTGAGCAAGTGATGGCCATGAGGGCCAAGTAGAGTCAGACCTCCCTTCCTTTCCCTATATTGATCACTGAGCTGTGTAGGTGAGCTCGTGTACCGGTAGTGGCCAAGACGGATGTGGAGGTGATACCCAGCTCTTCTACTGACATCCGACATATTGAGGCCGAGTACTTGAGAGATGAGGCCAAAAAGAGGAGGGCTGCACCAGCGGATACGTCTCCGGTAGTTGATGTTGATATGTTGCCGACTGAGGCAATCATGCCCCCTCATGCTAGGGAGCCTACAGGTACTTCTGGCCCTTCTGCTTCTGATATTTAAAGTTCTTCTGCTGCACCCCCTCCCACTACTTTTGCTAATGCTTCTACCTCCCGACCCCTTATCACCTAGGCCATGCTATATAAAATGGGTCATCTGGATCATTTTGCCGATGTGCATGCCTCACGGGTTGAGGCTGCTATGCCTGGGCTGATAGAGTGGGAGATTGCTGTCGCCTTGGCCCCGATTAGGGCTGAGATGAGAGATTATAGGTTGGCACTAGATGCCCTTACATTGAGAGTTAAGGCTTGTGAGCAGAGCCGAGATGCTACTGATGATGTGACGGCCTTGAAGGATGATGTTTTCGGGCTGAGAAAGGACCTGGACCAGCTGAAGTCCACGGATATGTTGATGCCATTTAGGATTGTGGAGATTCCCAACATTCCAGGAATTGATATTCCATCCAGTTCTGAGCTTCCTCCGGCTAATACTACCGGAGATGTTGCTAGGGCTGATGATGCAGAGTCTCAGTGTGAGGCAGAGGTAGATGAGGAGCAACTGGATGTTAGAAAGGAGGCCGTATATGATGATTTAGCAGATCTTGAGGGGGCCATGATCGAGACAGTTGTACAGGATTCACTCAGAGATACTTCTAGGGTGGGCTCCAGTAGAGCCAAGGATGTTGATTAGCCAGGCACAGATGCCCAGACAAAGGGAGTGACTGACATGCAGACTTCACCCCAGGCTTAGGCTGGCAGGATGACTCTTTTACCTCCCTTTCTGTTATTTTTTGACTTTGTTTGTCTTCTTTGCATTTGAGGACAACTGCTATTTTTGTTTTGCGGGGTGAGGTATTTCCATACCCACCTCTTTTGAGCTGTTTTTGTGAATATTGTTGCTTTTGGTTTTGTGAATGATGGATCTTATCTTGTTTTTATATATATGTGTGGTTTTGATCTGTAGAGGTCCATTGGTTTTGAATTGCAAAATAGTTTTGACCCCATTTTTAAAAATTTACCACCCCTTAATGTGCGAATGTGGTTGTACTCTTGCAATTTTGAGTGTCGGTTGTGATCAATACCGATGACTTGAATAGTGCTCTTGTTTGAAAGATATGTGTGTTCGATGAGGAGAATTGAGTTGCATAAGTCATATGTGAACTCATAGTATCTCATTGTGACTATGCCGGTGGTTGAATGGATCTCTTTTTATGATCATTGCACGCTAGTGAGAATGGTTATGTCTTTTTTGATGATTGTGTTGAATGTCCTGTATGGTGAGGTTGCTTTGAAATGCATGCTTGATAAGACCTAGAACTTGCCCCGTTGGTCCAATTGACTAATGTGAGCGAATGATAGAGATGATCTTAGGTAATTTGTGAAGAGTGAGTCAACTTTGACATTATACCTCTTTGTGGCCACCTTGTGAGAGTGTGAACCTCGCTTGGCATAATTTGAGCCTTTCCTTTTCTTTGGATAAACCTTGAACATAAATGACCTTCCCCCTCTTCACCTAAAATCTTCATGGAGTATTTGTTGTGTTGAATAGCCAACTTAGGCCAAAAGTGGCCTAAGTTGGGGGTGTGGTGAAAAAGGGAGAAAATCAAGTGACTTGAGAAATGCACCCTTGAAAGAGCTTGCTGAAAAAATGGAACCCCTCCATGTAAAAAAATATATGATGAAAAAAGGAAGAAGATTGAAAAAGAAAAGAGGTTGAAATAAAGTGTGAGCAATGAGAAAATGAAATGGGGTATCTAATGAAGTTTGATTGAAATAATGGGTTGTGAATTTTGAGAATTGAAGTGTGATAGAAAAGGTGAAAGAATAAACTGCAGGCCATACTCCATGAAGGTACTAGTCACTAAGCCTAAATGACTATACCCTAACCTTCAGCCCCGATTTGAACCTTGAAAGACCTTCGAGATCTTTATTGAGCTTAACATCGTGTTGGTTGGAAAATAAGGGCAAGCCTATGGGAAATATCTTGCATGCGTTTATTTTTTAAAAGGGTGAGAGTTGATTGTGATTTCTAAATTCTGAAAAATCTGATACTCTTTGTGTGTAGATGGAATCGTTTTTGGTTGTGAGGGCATTCAAATACTCTTGTTGAGCTTGAACTTACATTTTAAGAAAGCATTGAGAACTTGAGTCTATTTTATGTTGGTTAGTCACAGTTTGAAACTTAGAGTGCATAATTGAACATTGCATGTGTAGTTTGATCCTCTTGTGTGCATTCATGTTGAGTCTAGAGTAGCACTATTGTAGACATCCTTGTTGAACTGATTAATCTTTAGTTTTTACTTGAGGACAAGAAAAAGTTTAAGTTGGGGGTGTTGATGAGTCCAAGATTTCGACTCATTTAGGGCTTTGTTTTGATACTTTATTCTCCTCAAATTCCTAATTTATGCTCCGAACTGATGTTACAATGTTGATTTGCAGCAGAAAAGGCAAAAGAAGCAAAGCAAGGAAATTAACGGGCGAAAAGGAGCTAAAATGATGAAAAAGGCTGAAGATAGCAAAAGTTCAGAATCACCAAAGCCACTCGGCGACTCGCCAAGTGGCACTTCAGCTCGCCTAAAGTTCCAGACTTCCAGCCCTGGGGAGAAGCCAAATTTGTGATGGATTTGTATCTTCGGCGAACAGCCAAATGGATCGACGACAGAAGATTTGATCGCCCAAAGTAACAGAACCCTATGGTTAAACAGTCAAGGACAACAGGCGATTGATGGGTGCAATTGGCCCATCGCTGACTTGGTCGGAGATTCTCGACTTATCTCACCTAGTGGACTTGAGGGTCAAAATTTGGTCTAAAGACTTGGATTCCAATACTCAGATTATGGAGAACATAATTGGTATTGATTTCTTCCTTTTTATGATGTGTAGCTAAAATCCCAATTCTTGGGGTGTGATCATGGGATTATTTGTCTAATTAACTTATGGGTATTGTTGTTTACTAATCTAAATTTTATTTTAAAGTGGGTTTAATTGATAGTTGTGTATTAATTTATGAATTGTAGTTGCCAATGCAGTTCTAGCTTAGTGTTTTGGGCTTTCTCGAGAGTGAGGTTTTAGAACCAAAGTTATCGATTAACGATTGTAATGATTGAGTTGTTGTGGGTTCAACTCGAGAGAGTGAATCTTAATCCGTTCCTACCTATCTAGCTCGAGAGACTGGATAATTTGAGGTATTGGGCTGATTTTATAGTCATGCTTGTTGAGGTTCAAGAAAACTCACTTGAAGGGCAATAATTGTTCGAGAGAGTTATTGCATCTATAGTCTAGCCTACCCACTGCGATTTAGCACTTGTTATTTAATTTCAATTACCCATATAGCAAAATTATCCTATAATCGATCACATCCCCAAGAATCTCTACCTACTTGATTATCTCCCCCATTTTTGTATTTGTTGTAGTTGATACTTGATACTTTTAAACCCCTCATCTGACATTCGTTGTCAAACCTTTAACTTAGTTGTTTGATTTCAACAATGTCTACATCTATAACCAACTAAACCATAAGCTTTACTTCTTAATTGAATTTGATACTGCACCGCTCCTTGTGGGTTCAACCCCAATTCTTCAAGGTTCTTTCAATGCTCCTCTTAAGTTCTACAAAGATAGTGTGTCTAACCCTAATCCTCAAGAAGGTAGTGATAGTGGATCTTCATTGCCTAGGTCTACTTGTACAAAATGTGGAAGGAAGCATGAGGGTAAGTGCCTAGCTGGCACGGATGGTTGTTTTGGTTTTGGTAAGAGTGGTCACAAGATGAGGGATTACCCAATGCTTACCCCTAAGGGACAAGAGGGCAAGCAAGCTCCTCCTAGTGGTTCGGGTTCCAATGCTCCAAAGAAAAATTGCTTCTATGCACTTCAGACTTGAGGTGATAAAGAGGGTTTTCTCGATGTAGTTACTGGTATGTTAAAAGTTTTTCAACTTATTGTATATGCTTTACTTGATCCCGGTGCTACCTTGTCTTTTGTAACGCCATTTGTGGCTAAAAGGTTTGATGTCCTTCCGGATGTGTTATTAGAACCTTTTTCTGTCTCTACCCCTGTTGGTGATTCTGTTGTGGCTAGGAGGGTCTATAGAAGATGTCACGTTTCCTTATCACATAGAGTTACTCTTTTTGATTTGGTAGAGCTTGATATGTTAGGCTTTGATGTTATCCTCGGTATGGATTGGCTTCACTCTTGTTATGCTTCTATAGATTGTGGAACTCGTGTAGTCAGATTTCAGTTCCCGAATGAGCCTATTCTAGAGTGGAAGGGGTGAAATTCTATGCCTAGAGGTCAGTTTGTCTCTTATCTTAAAGCTATAAAAATGATTTCTAAGGGTTGCATTCACCATCTTTTTAGGGTGAGGGATATGGATTCCGAAACCCCTACTCTTGAGTTGGTCCCCATTGTTAATGAGTTTCCAGAAGTGTTCCCCGATGATTTACCCGGTATTCCTCCCGAGTAGGAAATAGACTTCGGTATTGACCTTCTTTGAGATACGCAACCTGTTTTTATTCCTCCTTACCGTATGGCTCCGGCAGAACTTAAGGAGTTCAAAGAACAATTAAAAGATTTGTTGGATAAGGGTTTCATCCGACCGAGTATCTCTCCATGGGGTGCTCCAGTTTTGTATGTTAGAAAGAAGGATGGTTTTTTCCGTATGTGTATTGACTATCGTCAGTTGAGCAAAGTGACCATTAAGAATAAGTATCCTCTTCCAAGGATAGATGATTTATTTGACCAACTTCAAGGGGAGAGCTACTTCTCTAAGGTTGATCTTAGGTCGGGTTATCACCAATAGAGGGTGAGAGAATATGATATTCCAAAGACAACTTTTCAAACCCGGTATGGTCATTATGAGTTTTTGGTAATATAGTTTGGGTTGACTAATGCTCGGCGGCATTGATGGATTTGATCAATAAAGTGTTTAGATAATACCTTGATGTGTTCGTAATTGTGTTCATTGATGATATTTTGATCTATTGTAGAAGTGAGAATGAGCATATTGATCATTTGAGGATTGTATTGCAAATTCTCAAGGAACAACAACTCTTTGCAAAGTTTAGCAAATGTGAGTTTTGGTTAAGGTCCGTAGATTTTTATGGTCATATTGTTTCAAGTAAGGGTATTGAGGTGTATCCTAAGAAGACAGATGTGGTAAAGAGTTGGCCTAGAACTCTAACCCCTTCGGACATTAGAGGCTTTTTAGGTTTTGCCGGTTACTATAGAAGGTTTGTTGAAGGGTTTTCTTCTATTGCTTCTCCGTTGACGGCTTTGACTCAAAAGAAGGCTAAGTTTATATGGTCCGAAACTTGTGAGAAGAGTTTCCAAGAGTTGAAAGATAGACTTACTTCCACTCCGTTGTTGACTTTACAAGAAGGTACGGATGGTGGTTTTGTGGTGTATTGTAATGCCCCTAGAATTGGGTTGGGATGTATGATTATGCAAAATGGTAAGGTTATTGCCTATGCTTCAAGGGAACTTAAGATCCATCAGAAGAATTATCCTACCCATAACCTTGAATTAGCGGTGGTTGATTTTGCCTTAAAGATATGGAGGCATTATTTGTATAGGGTCCATGTTGATGTTTTCACCAATCATAAGAGTTTTCAATATATGTTTAACCAAAAGGATTTGAATCTTCTCCAAAGAAGGTGGCTTGACTTATTGAAGGATTATGACATGAGTGTTCTCTATCACGCCGGTAAGGCAAATGTGGTGGCGGATGCTCTTAGTCGGTTGTCTATAGGTAGTGTGGCTCATATAGATGATGATAGAAAAGAGTTGGTTCGAGACGTTCATAGATTAGGACAATTAGGTGTTCAATTAGTGGATTTTACCAAGTGTGGTTTTATGGTTCACAATGGTTCCGAATCGTCTTTTGTGGTGGATGTGACAGCCAAGCAAGGTCTTGATCCAATTTTGCTAGAATTAAAAGAAGTGGTTCTTAAGAAATTCGTTGAGGCTTTCTCCCAAGGGGGAGATGGTGTACTTATATATCAAGGTCATTTATGTGTTGCAAATGTTGATGACATAAGGGAAGAGATCTTGACAGAAGCCCATAGTTCGCGGTAGTCCATTCTCCCGGGAGCCACAAAGACGTACCGTGATTTACGGGAGGTCTATTGGTGGAATGAAATGAACAAATATATTATGCAGTTTGTGGCTAAGTGTCCAAATTGCCAACAAGTAAAGTTTGAGCATCAGAAACCGGGAGGTTTGTCCCAAGATATTAGCATTCCTACTTGGAAGTGGGAAGATTTGAACATAGACTTTATTGTTGGTTTGCCTCGCACCCAGCGACAACATGATTTGATTTGGGTCATAGTAGACCGGATCACAAAATTGGCTCATTTCCTTCCCATCAATGTTTCTTATTCGGCGGAGGACTATGCCAAAATGTACTTGAGAGAAATGGTAAAGTTGTATGGGGTTCATTTGTCCATTATTTCAGATCGTGGTACCCAACTCACTTCTCAGTTTTGGAAGTCATTCCAAAAGGGTCTCGGTACTAAAGTTAAGATTAGCACGAATTTTCATCCCCAAACCGATGGGCAAGCGGAGCATACTATCCAAACTTTGGAAGATATATTGAGAGCTTGTGTGATGGTTTTTAAGGGTAATTGGGATGACCATTTTCCATTGATTAAATTTGCCTATAACAATAGTAATCACTCGAGTATTGGTATGGCTCCATTTAATGTTGGTTTGAGGTGGGTGAAGTTGTCCTAATAGGTCCCGAATTGGTTCATTAGGCTATAGAGAAAGTTCAACTCATTAGAGAGAGGTTGAGAACCGCCCACAGTCGACAAAAGTTATATGCCGATGTTAGAAGAAAGGATCTTGAGTTTGATGTTAAGGATTGGGTTTACTTGAAAATCTCACCCATGAAGGCTGTAATGAGGTTTGGTAAGAAAGGGAAGCTTAGTCCCTATTTTGTAGGCCCATATGAGATTTTGAGACGTGTTAGTAAGGTTGCTTATGAGCTTGATTTTCCAAATGAGTTGCAATCAATGCATCAGGTTTTCCATGTCTCTATGTTGAAAAAGTGTGTTGGAGATCCAACATCTATAGTTGGTTTAGTGGATTTAGAGGTAAGGGAGAGTCTTTCTTATGAGGAAGTTCCGGTTGAGATTTTAGACCGGCAAGTTAAGAAGTTGAGAAACAAAGAGCTTACTTCCGTGAAAGTGCTATGGAGGAATCATTTAGTTGAGGGTGCTACTCTGGAGGCTGAGGCTGATATGATATCTCGATATCCTCATCTCTTTCCTTCTACTCCTACTCTAACTTGAGGTAATGACTCTTGGTTTGTCCTATGTTTTGGAGTCGTATGTTTTATGTGTTTCCATGATTTCCTTATGTTATGCATGTTCATGGAAAACTAGTGCTTTGAAAGAAAATGAGCTTACATGATTGATTTTCCTCATGTTGTTGTGCATTGAGTATGAGTTGCCTATAGGCCTTATGAGATGAATTGATGAACATGCTTTAGCTATGCTTTTGAGAAAGAATTTCATATAGGCTCCATGAGATTGTGTTGAACATGCTTTTCGCTTTGAGAAGGTAGTTCCTCCTTGAAGATGAGAAATCTTCAAATTTCATGCATATTGGTTTGTGAAGTATAGTTCCTACTTTCCCTATGGTGCATTGAGTATGTGTAACTTGGAGTTGATGTTTCCTCCTTTCTTTTGTGCATTTTTATGCGATTGCATGCATGATGGGCTACTAGTCTTGAGTCGTTTCCTATAAGAGGTGTCTAGAATTCCATTAGAGGATGAATGTTCCCATGGGGGAGATAACGTAACACCTCGGAATCTAGTAGGCTAAGCTAGGGTTAAGTGAGAGGTCTAGAGCCAAGGAAGGAAGCTTGGGCAGCCTTCACCAAGAACTGCCTCACCTTCCACGGCCATCATGACGCCTCGTGGTAGGGACCATGAGCCATGGTTAAGCTCGCGGTAGGATGGGCAGTAGTTAGGCTAAACTTTCCCAAAACAGGACCCTCCCCACGAGCCACTAGACGGCTCGTGAAGGCCACCACGGCCGTGGGAGGGGTCGTGGTCCTAAGTTAGAATTTTTAGGGGCTAAGGGGGTGGCTGCCTAGCCACTGTTCAAAAGACCACGGAGGGCACCATGACTTGTGGTAGGCACCACGACTCGTGGAGCCTCACATGGTAGTAGACCCTTGTAAGTTGGGGACTTAAGGGTCTTTTTTGGTTTTAATTAGATTAATGTTATGTCGTTTTACCCAAGCCAAGGACCCCTATTTAAGTCATTTTAACCCCAAAGCTCACCCATTCGAGAAATTATTTCCAAAACCCCAAAAGAAATCCCAAAGTTCTTCTCTCAAATATTTTTCTCTCTATAAACTTGAAGAAGAAGAAGGAGATTCAAGCTAGATTTCAAGAGCAAGCTTCCGTACTTCAATTTCTTTGGGGTTTGATAGTAAGGTATGATAGTTTTCATCCATGGATTTCCCAAATTCTACTATTTCAAAAGGTAGGAATTTCCAATTTGTTAGGGTTTTCTTTAATTTCCATGGGTTCTCTTCAAAGTTGATTTAAATGATTGAATTATGTTCTATTATGCATGAATTGATGAAATACTATGATTTTATGATCATTTCTCCATGAACCCATGTAACAACCATGTTTTCAAGTTATGAATCATGTGATGTGGGATTTTGAATGTAAAGGGAGAGTTTTCTGAAATTAAGCATGTATTGCTAGCTTTACATGAATTTGTGATGAAATTCATATCTAACCTCTGTTTTCTAAGTAATGGTTATATAGAGTGGGTTTTGAACCTCAAGAGGTAAATTATGGACTTATGCATTTTCTTATGAAATCTATGCAAATGTTTTAAAGGTGGTTTGAGAGTAAAGTATCAATGATGATGTTGTTGTTGTGTTGTTGAAAGGATATTCTCATAAACATATACTAGCGTGATGTAAAAGGTGTTCTCACATAATAAGGGTTCTTAGGTTGAAAGGCTTTCTCACCTAATTGAATCAAAGGCTAAAGCTAGTATGAATAGATCATCGATGGCGAAAGGTTTTCTCACACATGGTCTAAGAAGCTATCATATGATATGATAAATAAGGACTTAATAACTATTCCGTGGGATTTATTCTTAGCACTGAGTTTATATTGACATTGATATGGAAGCTCTCCCGAGTTGATGTCGAGTTTCTAGTAGCAATCACTTGAGATGGAAGCTCTCCCGAGTTGAGGCCGGGTTTCTAGAAACAATCTCCTTATCCCTTAAACTATGTGTCCCCATAGGTTGATTAGCTAGTGGATCCACTTAAGCTAGAAATCCATTGTTCTACCTAGGCAAGTAGGACAACCCTTTTCGGTGTGGGAGACACCGGGGGATCATGTTATAGCTCACATGGTCTCTATGTCGGTTAAAGCTAGTTTCTACATTAATAATGAACTAACGTTACTTCAAGAAGTATCGCATATGAGTTCTATGATTTTATAGATGATGTTAGCTTGCATTTACCATGGTTTTATGACTTATGATTTCTAACCCTCTTATATTATGTTTTAGCTTGCTCAATTGCATGTCATGAAATGAATTGTACCTTTTAGCATGTTTTAAATATATTATGCATGGCTATCATACTTGGTACATTATTTTGTACTAACGCATACTCTTTCCTACATTTCTCCAAATGTAGGGTCCGACAGTCAGGGTCATCAGTTTCGTGGCTAGAGGTTTACTTGAGATATTTCTGTGCTTTGGGGAGTCCTCATGCTTCGAGGATGGACTTTCATTGTTTTAGTTCCATTTCATGTATTTCTCTTTTGAACATGATGTATGGGCTACGCCAAATTTCATTCTATTGTAATAGATGGCTAAATGAGACAAAGTGTCTAGACTTCCGCTTTTCTTTATAAAAATATTCTGGACTTGAAATGTTGTTTTTACTTCCATTATTCTATTTATTATGTTATGAGAGTTATGTGGATTTTATGGAGTCTTTCAGGGTTTTATACGCCTTGTTACATCTAGGGGGTACCCCTGGGTCATGACACCTTATGATTCATTGAATCGTGGGTTTGACTTTGAATTGACATTCTTGCTTATTTCATCTTTTCCTCATCTTTTTATTCAAGCATTTTCATTCTTTTTCTTTCTTTCTGTTAAATCACACTATTTTGTACATTTTCTTGCTCAACTCTTTTTTCTCTACACACGACTATTTTCATGCCCTTTCTTTGTTGTTTTCCTTCAGAATAGTAACCCTCAACTTATGTATTTTGCATTAGTTGAGGTGCACCATGTCCAAGGGAAGACAAGGGCCAAAATCAAGGCAGACTTTTGAAGTCGCCACCCTGAATACAGGCTTTTGTCCTCAGTTGAGGTGCACAATATCCAAGAAGGGACCAGGGACCAGGGTCACATGATGAGTCAAGGATTTTGACTCATTTAGGGCTTGATTTTCATAGTTTTAGTGTCCTTAATGCCTGGATTATGCTCAAAAATGATATTAAAGTAATGATTTGCAGCAACGATGGCAAAGGTGCAAGGCAAGGACATTACCTGGCAAAAAGGAGTGAAAAAGCTAAAGAAGTTGAAAGAGGGAAATCCTGGTGCTCGCCAAATGTTACAACATGTTGGGGAAAACCCAACTTGGTGATGGAAAGGGACAATCGGCGAACCGCCGAATAGGTCGGCGACCACGATCCTGATCGCCTAAAGTTAATGGAGTCCAATAGTGCTGAGGTAAGTCAAGAAGGCGATGGAACGAGATACTTGGCGCATCGCCGACCAAGTCGGCTATGCTTGACAAATACTGCCGAATGGTCCACAAGTTGAAAATTCAAAAAATTTTAAATGAGAAATTTTAAAAGATTTGAGAGGAGCTTCCTAGAGAGTTTCCAGTCCCGAAATTCCTGACCAACTGTTCAGAGTGTTCGAGAGCATTTAATTTGAGTTTTTTATTCCAAACACTTTTCTTAGAATTTTGAGTAGAGATTTCAAGTGGGTTTTGAATTTTAGTTGATTTGAAGCATTGTAAATTTTGTAAATAGTCCACAAGCTGAAAATTGTAAATAGTCCACAAGCTGAAAATTTGGAAAAGTATAAATGCGAAATTTTAAAAGATTTGATAGGAGCTTCCTAGAGAGTTTCCAGTTTCGAAATTCCTGAACAACTGTTCTGAGTGTTCGAGAGCATTTAATTTGAGTTTTTTATTCGAAAAACATTTCTTAGAATTTTGAGTAGAGATTTCAAGTGGGTTTTGAATTTTAGTTGATTTGAAGCATTGTAAAGACTTGGAATTCATTACCCAGCTCATGGACAACATAGTTGGTAATAGTTTCTTACTTTTTATAATGTGTGGCTAAAACCCCTATTCTTGGGGGTCTGATTATGTGATTAATTTCCTTAATTAGCTTATGGTTATTACTAATTACTTATTTTATTACTATTTTGAAGTGGGTATGATTGTTAGCTGTATTTTAATCTATGAATTGAAGTTGCAAATATAATTCTATCTTACTATTCTGGGCTTGCTTGAGAAAGAAGTTTTAGAATTAAGATTATCAATTGATGATTGTAGTGGTTGGGTTATCGTTGATTCAGCTCGAGAGAGTGAATCTAATATCAATCCTACCAATCTAGCTTGAGAGTGTAGATAAATTAAGGTTTTGGGATGGTTTCATAGTTATGAATGTCGAGGTTCGAGAGAACTTGCTTGCATCGTAATACTTGATCGAGAGATGGCTATTGCATCTATAGTCTACCCTACCCACCAAGAATCAGTGAATTTCAGTAATTGGTAATCACCCGTGAAGTGAAATTGGTATTTAATAAATCATATCCCCAAGGATCCCTGTTTACTTGATTATTCCCCTATTTTCATAGTTGTTATTTGTCACTCTAAACCCCGCAGCTGTAATTTACAGTCAACCCCTCTTATTTACTTTTATTTGTTTCAATAATGTTTACTTCTACCTTGGCATGTAGGACAATCCTTTTCGGTGTGGGAGACACCAGGGGATCATGTTATAGCTCACATGATCTCTATGTCGGTTAAGGCTAGTTCCCACATTAATAATGAACTAACGTTACTTCAAGATTTATCACATATGAGTTCTATTGTTTTATAGATGATGTTATCTTGCATTTACCATGGTTTTATGACATATGATTTCTAACCCTCTTATATTATGTTTTAGATTGCTCAATTGCATGTCATGAAATGAATTGTACCTTTTATCATGTTTTAAATGTTTTATGCATGGCTATCATACTTGGTACATTATTTTGTACTAACGCATACTCTTGCCTACATTTCCCCAAATATAGGGTCCGACAGTCAGGGTCATCCGTTTCGTGGCTAGAGGTTGACTTGAGATATTTTTGAGCTTTGGTGAGTCCTCATGATTCGAGGACGGAATTTCATGTTTTAGTTCCATTTCATCTATTTCTCTTTTGAACATGATATATGGGCTAGGCTCAATTTCATTCTATTGTAATAGATGGCTAAATGAGACAAAGTGTCTAGACTTCCGCTTTTCTTTATAAAAATATTCTGGACTTGAAATGTTGTTTTTAGTTCCATTATTCTATTTATTATGTTATGAGAGCTAAGTGGATTTTATGGAGTCTTTCAGTGTTTTATACGCATTGTTACATCTAGGGGATACCCCTGGGTCATGACACCTTATGATTCATTTAAGCGTGGGTTTGAATTTGAATTGACATTCTTCTTATTTCATGTTTTCTTCATCTTTTTATTCAAGCATTTTCATTCTTTTTTTTTCTTTCTGTTCAATCACACCATTCCTTACATTTTCTTGCTCAACTCCTTCTTCTCTACAGATGACTCTTTTCATACATTTTCTTTGTTGTTTTCCTTCACAATAGCCACCCTCACCTCATGTATTTTGCATAATTAAGGTGCACCATGTCCTAGGGAGGACCAGGGCCAAAATCAAGGCAAACTTTTGATGTAGCCACCCTGAACATAGCCTTTTAGCCTGAGTTGAGGTGTACAATGTCCAAGAAGGGACCAAGGACACATGATGATTCAGGGATTTTTACTCTTTTAGGGCTTGATTTTCATAGTTTTAGTGTACTTAATGCCTACATTATGGTCAAACCTGATATTAAAGTAATAATTTGCAGCAATGATGGCAAAGGAGCAAGGCAAGGACATTACCAGGCAAAAAGGAGAGAAAAAGCTGAAAAAGTTGAAGGAGGGAAATCCTTATGCTCGCCAAATGTTACAACATGCCAGCCCATGGGAAAAGCCATCTTGGCGATGGAAAGGGACAATAGGCGAACCGCCGAATAGGTCGGCGACCACGATCCTTATTGCCTAAAGTTAAAAGAGTCCAATTGTGCTGAGGCAAGTCAAGAAGGCGATGGAGCGAGATACTTGGCGCATCGCCGACTTGGTCGGCAATGCTCGACAAATACTGCCGAATGGTCCACAAGTTGAAAATTTAGAAAGTGTAAATGCAAAATTTTAAAAGATATGAGAGGAGCTTCGTAGAGAGTTTCCAGTTCCAAAATTCCTGAACAACTGTTCTGACTGTTCGAGAGCATTTAATTTGAGATTTTTATTCCAAATACTTTTCTTAGAATTTTGAGTAGAGATTTCAAGTGTGTTTTGAATTTTAGTTGATTTGAAGCATTGTAAAGACTTGGAATTCATTACCCAGCTCATGGACAACATAGTTAGTAATAGTTTCTTACTTTTTATAATGTGTGGCTAAAACCTCCATTCTTGGAGGTGTGATTATGTGATTAATTGCCTTAATTAGCTTATGGCTATTACTAATTGATTATTTTATTACTCTTTTGAAGTGGGTTTGATTGATAGGTGTATTTTAATCTATGAGTTGAAGTTGCAAATGCAAATCTATCTTAGTATTCTGGGCTTGCTTGAGAAAGAGGTTTTAGAATTAAGGTTATCGATTGATGATAGTAGTGATTGGGGTATCGTTGATTCAGCTCGAGAGAGTGAATCTAATATCAATCCTACCAATCTAGCTCGAGAGAGTAGATACATTAAGGTATTGGGATGGTTTCATTGTTATGAATGTCGAGTTTCGAGAGAACTCGCTTGCATCGTAATAGTTGATCGAGAGATTTCTATTGCATCTATAGTCTAGCCTACCCACCAAGAATTAGTGAATTTCAGTAATTGGTAATCACCCGTGAAGCAAAATTGGTAATTAATAAATCACATCCCCAAGGATCCCTCTTTACTTGTTTATTCCCCTATTTTCATAGTTGTTAATTGTCACTCTAAACCCCGCAGCTCACATTTATTGTCAAACCCGCTTATTTACTTTTATTTGTTTTGATAATGTTTACTTCTACCTTGGCATGTAGGACAACCCTTTTCAGTGTGGGAGACACCAGGGGATCATGTTTGTAGCTCACATGGTCTCTATGTCAGTTAAAGCTAGTTCCCACATTAATAATGAACTAACGTTACTTAAAGATTTATCGCATATGAGTTCTATGGTTTTATAGATGATGTTAGCTTGCATTTACCACGGTTTTATGATATATGATTTCTAACCCTCTTATATTATGTTTTAGCTTGCTCAATTGCATGTCATGAAATGAATTGTACCTTTTATCATGTTTTAAATATCTTATGCATGGCTATCATACTTGGTACATTATTTTGTACTAACGCATACTCTTACCTACATTTCCCCAAATGTAGGGTCCGACAGTCAGGGTCATTCGTTTCGTGGCTAGAGGTTGACTTGAGATATTTCTGAGCTTTGGTGAGTCCTCATGTTTTGAGGACGGACTTTTATTTTTTAGTTCCATTTCATGTATTTCTCTTTTGAACATGATGTATGGGCTAGGCCCAATTTTATTCTATTGTAATAGATGGCTAAATGAGACAAAGTGTCTAGACTTCCGCTTTTCTTTATAAAAATGTTCTGGACTTGAAATGTTGTTTTTAGTTCCATTATTCTATTTATTATGTTATGAGATCTAAGTGGATTTTATGGAGTCTTTCAGGGTTTTATATGCCTTGTTCCATCTAGGGGGTACCCCTGGGTGATGACACCTTATGATTCATTTAAGCGTGGGTTTGACTTTGAATTCACATTCTTGCTTATTTCATCTTTTCTTCATCTTTTTATTCAAGCATTTTCATTCTTTTTTTCCTCTCTGTTCAATCACACCATTCTTTACATTTTCTTGCTCAACTCTTTCTTCTCTACACACGACGCTTTTCAAACCCTTTCTTTGTTATTTTCCTTCACAATAGTCACCCTCAACTTATGTATGTTGCATAATTGAGGTGCACCATGTCTTAGGGAGGACCAGGGCCAAAATTAAGGCAAACTTTTGATTAGCCACCCTGATTATAGGCTTTTAGCCTAAGTTGAGGTGCACAATGTCCAAGAAGGGACCAGGGTCACATGATAATATCAATCCTATCAATCTAGCTCGAGAGAATGGATAAATTAAGGTTTTGGGATGGTTTCATTGTTATGCATGTCGACGTTCGAGAGAACTCGCTTGCATCGTAATAGTTGATCGAGAGATGGCTATTGCATCTATAGTTTAGCCTACTCACCAAGACTCAGTGAATTTTAGTAATTGGTAATCACCCGTGAAGTGAAATTGGAAATTAATAAATCATATCCCCAAGGATCCCTCTTTACTTGATTATTCCTCTATTTTCGTAGTTGTTAATTGTCACTCTAAACCCCGCAGCTGACATTTAATGTCAACCACTCTTATTTACTTTAATTTGTTTCGATAATGTTTACTTCTACCCTGGCATGTAGGACAATCCTTTTCGGTGTGGGAGACATAAGAGGATCATGTTATAGCTCACATGGTCTCTATGTCGGTTAAGGCTAGTTCCCACTTTAATAATGAACTAAGGATATTTCAATAAGTATCGCAAATGAGTTCTATGGTTTTATAGATGATGTTAGCTTGAATTTACCATGGTTTTATGACATATGATTTTTAACCCTCTTATATTATGTTTTTGCTTGCTCAATTGCATGTCATGAAATGAATTGTACCTTTTATCATGTTTTATGCATGGCTATCATACTTGGTACATTATTTTGTACTAACGCATACTCTTGCCTACATTTCCTCAAATGTAGGGTCCGACAGTCAGGGTCATCAGTTTCGTGGCTAGAGGTTGACTTGAGATATTTCTGAGCTTTGGTGAGTCCTCATGCTTCGAGGACGGACTTTCATTATTTTAGTTCCATTTCATGTATTTCTCTTTTGAACATGATGTATGGGCTAGGCCCAATTTCATTCTAGTGTAATAGTTGGCTAAATGAAAAAAGTGTCTAGACTTCCGCTTTTCTTTATAAAAATGTTCTGGACTTGAAATGTTGTTTTTACTTCCATTATTCTATTTATTATGTTATGAGAGCTAAGTGGATTTTATGGAGTCTTTCAGGGTTTCATACGGCTTGTTACATCTATGGGGTACCTCTGGGTCATGACACCTTATGATTCATTTATGCGTGGGTTTGACTTTGAATTGACATTCTTCCTTATTTCATCTTTTCTTCATCTTTTTATTCAAGCATTTTCATTCTTTTTTTTTCTTTCTGTTCAATCACACCATTCTTTAAATTTTCTTGCGCAACTCTTTCTTCTCTACACACGACTCTTTTCATACCCTTTCTTTGTTGTTTTCCTTTACAATAGCCACCCTCAACTTATGTATTTTGCATAATTAAAGTGCACCATGTCCTAGGGAGGATCATGGCCAAAATCAAGGCAAACTTTTGAAGTAGCCACCCTGAACATAGGCTTTTAGCCTGAGTTGAGGTGCACAATATCCAAGAAGGGACCAGGGTGACATGATGAGTTGGGAATTTTGACTCATTTAGGGCTTGATTTTCATAGTTTTAGTGTCCTTAATGCCTAGATTATGCTCAAAACTGATATTAATGTAATGATTTGCAGCAATGATGGCAAAGGAGCAAGACAAGGACATTACCAGGCTAAAAGAAGCGAAAAAGCTGAAGAAGTTGAAAGAGGAAAATGCTGGTGCTCGCCAAATGTTACAACATGCCAGCCTTGGGGAAAGCCAGCTTGGCTATGGAAAGGGACAATCGGTGAACCACCAAATAGGTCAGGGAGCACGATCCTGATCACCTAAAGTTAAAGGAGTCCAATTTTGCTGAGGCAAGTCAAGAAGGCGATGCAGCGAGATACTTGGAGCATCGCCGACTTGGTCGTTGATGATCGATAAATACTGCCGAATGGTCCACAAGCTGAAAATTTGGAAAAGTATAAATGCGAAATTTTAAAAGATTTGAGAGGAGCTTCCTAGAGAGTTTCCAGTTCCGAAATTCCTGAACAACTGTTCTGAGTGTTCGAGAGCATTTAATTTGAGTTTTTTACTCCAAACACTTTTCTTAGAATTTTGAGTAGAGATTTCAAGTGGGTTTTGAATTTTAGTTTATTTGAAGTATTGTAAAGACTTGGAATTCATTACCCAGCTCATGGACAACATAGTCGGTAATAGTTTCCTAATTTTTATAATGTGTGGTTAACACCCCCATTATTGGGGGTGTGATTATGTGATTAATTGCCTTAATAATCTTATGGCTATTACTAATTACTTATTTTATTACTATTTTGAAGTGGGATTGATTGATAGCTGTATTTTAATCTATGAATTGAAGTTGCAAATGCAATTCTATCTTAGTATTCTGGCTTGCTTGAGAAAGAGGTTTTAGAATTAACGTTATCGATTGATGACTGTAATGATTAGGTTATCATTGATTTAGCTCGAGAGAGTGAATCTAAATTTAATCCTATCAATCTAGCTCGAGAGAGTAGATAAATTAAGGTTTTGGGATGGTTTCATTGTTATGCATGTCGACGTTCAAGAGAACTCTCTTGCATCGTAATAGTTGATCGAGAGATGGCTATTGCATCTATAGTTTAGCCTACCTATGAAGACTCAGTGAATTTCAATAATTGGTAATCACCCGTGAAGCGATATTGGTAATTAATAAATCACATCCCCAAGGATCCCTCTTTACTTGATTATTCCCCTATTTTCGTAGTTGTTAATTGTCACTCTAAACCTCGCAGCTGACATTTACTCCCAACCCCTCTTATTTACTTTTATTTGTTTCAAAAATGTTTACTTCTACAAACGACTAGAGGACCTTCCTTACTTCGTAACTGAATAATATCTCATGCCACTTCCTGTGGGTTCAACCCCAACTCTTCGCTGGGTTTAAACTAGATTGCGACCGCCTACTCTTAGAATTGGATAAAGTGTAGTGAGCATTATAAAAAATGGTGCCGCTGGAGAGAAAGTGGTGTAGATAATTCTCTTATTGAAGTTTTTTTGTGATCATGTTGTGTTGTAGTTGAACTTGGTTACCTTTGTTTGTGGTTTGTTGAAAATCTCGAGAAAGTAGTAGGCTAAACTAGAGCTTAACATGAGGGTTAGAGTCGTAAACGTACCTCCCCATACCTAAAAATATAGGGTTTCATGTTAGAACGTCAAGGTACGACCCCCAAGGACCAACCATGGGTCTTTGAGGAGGACCCCAAAAATCTGCCTGAAATAGTGACCCACGGAGGTTACCTATGCCTCGTGGGTTAGGCCACGCCTCATGGGTGAGGGGCCTTAGGTCAACCCTGCAAAATCAAGCTTCAAAACCTCGACCCACGCTTCACCAGCACGGGTTGTGGGTCCACCCATGGTCATTTAGTGAGGGTTGTGGGTGAGGCCCGAAACTGCTCTTTTGCAGCTACACTTAGGGGCCTTTTGGAGATTTCCGATTTTAATTAATATTAAGTGACATAATTTTATACTAATTTAGACTAACTATATAAGGTTTTTAAGTCACCAAATTAAGTCATTCAAGCCATTATTCTAAAAATCCAAAAGAACTCATCCTCTCTAAAAATTCTCTCTCTAAAACAATAAGGAAGAAGAAGAAGGAAGTTGAAGCTAGGGTTGATTGAAAGGTTTTCTCACAATATGATGATTCTAAGGTTGAAAGGCTATTCTCACCTATTGAATATATGAGCTATCTTATGAATTATGTTGGATTGAGTGTCAAGACACTCTTCTATGAAAATGAACTTAAGTCAAGACTTCATAAGTATTCTGTGGGAATTAATGCTTAGCATCGAGTGGATATTGATATGAGATGGAAGACCTCACGATCGTAGAGGCCGGGTTTCTAGGAGCAATCTCTTGGGATGGAAACTCTCACGATAGTAGAGGCCGGCTAGACACCGGATTCCATGTTAAGCTCAGATGGTCTATGTCGGTTAAGGCTTATCCCACTGTGTTAGTATGAACAAGAATATGAATTATGGACTATAGCTACTCAAGAAGCTTTAGTTAGTATGGGTGAGATTATGAGATCTTATTTATGCATTGCACAAGTATGCTTTGAGGGTATTTATGGTATGTTTCTCTTATGGTATGATGATCTATGAGTTAATTATGCTTATGACTTACGCTTTTCCATTATCTTCAAAATGATGTTTTAACTTAGTAAATTGCATGCATTCAACTAAAATGTCCCTTTTAGCATGTTTCAAGGTTTTTATGCATGGCTATCATACTTAGTGCATTTTTGTACTAACCCATATTTTTCTTATAGTTTCCCCAAGTGTAGGGTCCGGTTCTCAAGGTGGTCCTCATTGTGGCTAAAGCTTGGATTGGTTCATTTCTCCTAGCTTGTTGGTGAGTCCTCATGATTCGAGGACGGATGTTTTCATTTAGTAGTTTCATTCTTGTATTTCCTTTTTGGACAATGTTGTATGGGCTGTGTCCCTATTTGATTCAAATGATGTAATAGATGGCTATATTGAGACAAGTCTAGACTTCCGCTTTCCTTTATGAAAATTTTGGACTTGAAATGCGTTTTTACTCTTTATTTTCCTATGCTAGGTGGCTTACATGGTGCCTTTCGGGGTTCTATGTGCTTTGTTACATCTAGGGGGTACCCCTGGATCGTGACAAACTTGGTATCAGAGTAAAAGGTTTAGAATGATTCTAGGATGATGTCTCATAAGCCACGTCTAGTAGAGTCTTGTTTATAAGTGTGAAGTACCCCACATTTATGAATGAGAGGCTACAAGATGATTAGGAAACTACACTTCTTTCATTACTCTTAAGTCGTGCCATAGAGTTTAACTCTATAAAGTCCCTCTCCTAATCCTTCCCTTGTGTCTTCGGGATATGAATACACGAAGGGCTAACGCAAAAAGAATGGAGGGTGACAATGTCAATGAAGAAACTTCTCACGCTAATCAAGCTCCGATTAATCCTTCGGCTATGTCGGTTGTGGAGGGTAGGTCCACTTTTCAAATGTTGGCCCAAGCTTTGACGACTCAAGCTCAAGCTGTGACATCTCAGGCCAATAGAGATGTTGTGACTCATGTGAATCCTAATGTTAATTCGGCTGCTTCGAGGGTTAGGCATTTTTCTAGAATGAACCCTCCCGAATTTCATGGCTCCAAAGTGGAAGAGGATCCTCAATAATTTATAGAAGAGGTTCATAAAGTACTTGCTATTATGGGGGTGACTTCGGTAGAGAAAGCTGAGTGGGCCGCTTACCAATTGAAAGGTGTTGCCCAAGTGTGGTATAATCAATGGAAGAGAAATAGTCCGGTAGGAGCGGGTCCCATAGAGTGGAATGTGTTTAAATCGGCGTTTCTTGATAGATTATTTCCCCGAGAGTTAAGGGAAGCTAAGGTGGAAGCGTTCATTAACCTTCGTCAAGGGAGCATGAGCATGAAAGGGTATGCACAAAAGTTCACTCAATTGTCCAAGTATGCTCCAATAATGGTGGTGGATTCAAGGGATGATATGAGTAGGTTTTTGACAGGTGTACCCGGCGTGGTAATAAAAGAATGTAGTACGGCAATGCTCCATCATGATATGGATATCTCACGCTTTATGATGTATGCCCAACAAATTGAGGAGGAGAAACTCAAGGAAAAAAATAGGGAGGTTAAAAGATCTAGAATCGGTGATGGGAACTTCTCCAATGCTAGGTCCGATGGACAAGGTCAACCAAGATTCAAACAAAGGTTTTCCAACCAAGGCTCCTCTAGTGCTCCAAGGGTCAACAAGGATAGGGTTTCCAACCCTAAACCTCAAGGAGGTAATAGTGGTGGTTCTTATGTGGCTAGGCCTAATTGTGCAAAATGTGGAAGAAAACATGATGATAAGGGCCTAGTTGGCTCGGACGGTTTCTATGGTTGTGGAAAGAGTGGCCACAAGATAAGAGATTGCCCGATGCTCATGGACAAGGGAAGAGAAGGCAAGAAAACTCCTCCAAGCAGTTCAAACAACAATGCCCCAAAGCAAAACCGCTTTTATGCTCTTCAATCCAGAGGTGACAAAGAGAACCCCCCGGATGTGGTGACCGGTGTGTTAAACATATTTCATATTGATTTATATGCCTTGTTAGATTCCGGTGCTACTTTCTCCATTGTGACACCTTATGTGGCCATGAAGTTTGATATGCTCCCCGAAGTGTTATTAGATCCTTTTTCGGTTTCTACCCCGGTTGGTGATTCAGTGGTGGCTAAGAGAGTGTATAGAAGGTGTCCCATTTCCTTGTCCCATAGAGTTACTTTGGTGAATTTGGTAGAGTGATTAATGATATATCAAAAACACGTCATCCAATTCTAAGCGTCAACGATCGTAAATCAGTATAAAACCTAACTAAATGAGTTGGGGTCGAATCCCACAGGGAGCGGTACGTGTTTCAGATTCAATTGGGAAGTATGAACATGGTCAAATTAGTCATAGGAATAAATATTATCGAATAAAGACATCATTCAAATCAAGGGGTGACACGAATATCAAATGGGGGTTTTGGTTTTGATTATCAACTACAAACAGCGGTCACAAACAATAAGAATTAACAATAATGAGACGGGTTCTTGGGATGTGATCGATTATAGGCAATATAGGGATATGGGTAATTGCAACTATTAGAAAATAACTAGATATTAGTGAATAGGCTAGGCTATAGTGGAGGTAAATTTTCTGTCGTACAATTTACCCCGAATCAAGTGATTTCTGTCGAACATCAACAAGCATGCAAATTAAGAGCAGCCCACACCTTAATCCATTCACTCTCTCGAGCTGAATGTGTGGGATTGGGTTTAGGATTCACTCTCTCGAGCTGAACCCAGGTCAACCAAATACCCAAAAACTATCAATCAAAAACCTTAGTTCTAAAACATCTCTCTCGAGCAAGCCAAGAACACTGGCATAGAACTGCATTTGCAACTACAATTCTTAGGTTAAAGCACAATTAATGATTGAACTCATTTTTAAATAGCATTTAAACTAACAATTACCAATACCCATAAGCTAAATCAGCCCATAATCACAAAATCACACCCCAAGAATTGGGGCTTTAGCTAGACATTATAAAAAGGTAAAAACAGTTGCCGAATTGGTTATCCATCAACTGGGTAAGAGTGATTTCATCTTTACAATGGTCCCAATTGATGAATCTCAAAGTCCCACTTTCGAAATCTCAAAAGTGAATTTCTTCATTCTTAGAAGCTTAAGGAAAAACTAGAGAAATGTGTCTCCAGATGCTCAAAACTTAATAATAGATTGTTCTAAAGAGTATTTGATACTAAACTAAATGTTTAAAAACTTATTTATAGTCGCTGAAAATAAACTACGAAAGCTCATTCAGTGAAGTAAGTTGTGCTCGCCGAACCACACGGCGAGCCACCCTTTGGTCTATTCCATTGCCCTTCTGCCTTGGCTTTTAGCATCCTCAAGGTCTGTAACTTTGGGCGATCTATCTTGGCTTCGCGGAATCACTCAGCGATCCGCCGACTGCTCCTTTCCATCACCAACTTTGTTCTTTTCTTCAGTGCTTGGCATACTGGACCTTTAGGCGGTCTGATAACCCCTCGGCGACACGCCGAGTGCTCTTGGCGATCTTAAGGCTCGCCCATCTTCATTTCTTCAGCCTGTTTTGTTCCTTTTTGCATGTTAGTGTCCTTGCTTTGTTCCTCAATCCTTATTCCTGAAAATCAAGGACTTAATATCGGTTATTGGCACAAAATAAGCATTTGAGGACACTAAATCTATATAAACAAAGCCCTAAATGAGTACGAATCTCGGACTCATCAACACCCCCAACTTAAACTTTTGCTTGTCCTCAAGTAAAACTCAAGTTCAGCAGCTCAAAAAGGATGACTCAAACAGTGCTACATAAGAATCAATCATGAATGCACACAACAAGACTCGACTTACTCATGCAAGGATCAATTGTGCACTCAAAGATTCAAGTTGTGACTCACCATTATCAAAGATTCTCAAGTTAACAATACTTGCTTCAAATGCAAGTTCAAGGTCAACAAAGGTACTCAAATGCCCTCACAACAAAGATGATTCCATATTCACACACAGTTCTTCAACAATTTATAGTTCCGGAATCACGTACAACTCTCACACTCACAAAGATGAACACATGCATGATTTCACCCATAGGTTTGCCCATATTTTCCAATCAACATTCATTTCATCCCACTCAATATCAAAAAGGTCTTTTCAAGGCTTGTAACGGGGCTGAGTGTAAAGGTATGGTCGTTTAGGCTCAATGGCTGCTATCCTCATGAAATGTGGTATGAACATCACTTTTCTTCCTTTTCTTCAGCATTTTTACTCATGCTCAAAATTCACCCCATTATTCAACTACCAACGGAATACCGGATACCCCATTTCTTTTGTAGCTTTCACAACTTTATTTCACAACTTTTTCATTCTTTTTCTTCTACTTTCTTCTTTTCTTTATCTTTTTTTATATGGAGGGGTACCATCTTTTTCAAGACCATGGATCAAGGGGATTTCTTCATACTTCTTGATTTACCTTCTCTTTCCACCACACCCCCAACTTAAGCTTTTGGCCTATGTTGGCTATTCAAACAAACAACACTTCATGAGGATTATGGGTGAATGGATAAATAGGGGTCTCAATTGCTCAAGTTTCTTCCAAGAAAAGGATAAGGCTCAAAGTGGGTTCAAGCAAAGTTTACACATCTCACAAGGTTGACCACAAAAGAGGTATATTGTCAAATTGTTTCACTCTTCAAAATTGTTGCCTAAGATCATTTCAAGAGCTTGCATCACTTAGTCAACCGGAACAACGGGGAAAATTCTAGATTTCATCACACAAGGTTCAGAGTAAGTTCATGACACAAGGCATTGGCACCAATATCAAACGAGACACATTCGAGCTAGTGTGCAATGTTCATCACAAGATACTCCATTCGATAACCGGCTAGTCACAACGAGATGCAAAAAGTCCACATATTGTCTATGCATCTTCATTTGGCCTCATCATAGCCGCGCATTCATTTTTGTTCGATTAAGAGCACTATTCAATTCATCGGTATTGATCATAACCGATACTCAAATTTGCACAAGAACAACCACATTCACACAAAACAAGAGGTGGAATTTTTTTTCAAAAGAGTCAAAAACCATTTTCATTTCATAAAAAGGAGCCATAAGCTCAAACGTCCATAAGATAAGATCAAAACACAGTTTAAAAGACAAAACCCAATATATACAAAACATAGTCACAGGAGGTAGGTATAGAAATACCTCACCCCACCACAAATAAAAAGCAGTTGTCCTCAAATGCAACAAAAATAATCAAAAGTCAATAAAATTGATAGAGAGCGAGGTAAAGAAGAATCCTTTCTACACAGTTGCTCCATTTGTCGGGGGATGAATACCCGGTGCAACACTCTGATCCTGGGCATCAGTGCCCGATGTAACAGCAACACTGGCTCCAGTAGAACCTACCATGGACTTGTCCCTCAAAGAATCCTGTCGGGCCATCTCAAACATAGCACCCTCCAAGTTGGCTAAATCATCATACACATCAGCCTGTCGCTCTTCAAGCTGCTCCTCATCTTTCTCTGCCTCTAACTCATAAGCAGCAACATCATCCATAGGCACATCTCTGATGGTAGCCTCACCGCAGAACTGGCCGGAGCATCCCGATCCTCAGTTGAATCAAAGAGGGAAGTGAAGTCTGTGGACTTCAGATAGTCCACATCCTTTCTCAAATTTGAAACTTCAGCTTTGAAAGCCGTCACCTCTGAAGTAATCCCCTGTCGACTCTCACAAGTCTCAACTCTTGCTGTGAGAGCATCAATATATGTCTGGAGGGGTGTCAACGCAGCTAGGATGGCTCGCTCAATCATCCAAGGCACCTCGGCCTCTAATCGGGTAGCCCGCACATCGGTAGAATGGGCTAGGTGCCCCATCTCAAGGATCATCGCCTAAGTAATCCTGGTGGGGTGGGAAGCAGCAGAAGAACTAGGAACCTGGGAAAAAGTAGAAGCGGGTGTACCTGAAAGCCCGGAGGCCAGAGTAGGCTAAGGTGCCTCTACAGGTATACACTAAACGTCAACCTCCGGGGATGCATCCACCGGAACCGCTCTCCTCCTATCCGTGTCATCCCATGTGTACTTGGCCTCTATCTGCCGGATATTGGTGGAAGATGTGGAATTGACCTCTATGTCCCTCTCCTTGTCACGAGGAACTCCAGCACACCGACATAACTCTATAATCAATATAGGGAAAGGAAGGGACGTCTGTTGCTGTTTGGCCCTTTTGGCCATCTTCTGCTCAATGATGAGTCCCAAGTTGAGCCGCTTCTTGGCGATGATTGATCTGAGATAGGCCACCTTTGGGTTACGGAGGATGGACTCATTCTGTGAAGGCATTACGGAGCTGCTAATAAACCCGAACCAATACCGAGCGGCGATGTTCAAGTCCTTCTTCTCAATGGGAGCTCCTGCCTCAATCAACCTCGGGGTGGTGTCAGAAATGAGGGGGGTAAGCGAGCCCTTCAGATCATCCAGGGGCTGTGTTGTGGCTAAACCTTCGTACTCATGTTCAAATCCAGTAGCTCTGTCAAGTAAAACATTGATATGATTGCTGCTGCACCCCATTTCTTTCCCCCGGACCATGACAGCCTTCACCGGTCTGAAGGCACTGGCCTTCTTCTTCCCTGGGGTACTAGGTCACCACACGCAGTGTAGAACTCACAAACCCAGGTGGAGATATATGGGCCTCAGGGTCTGGTGAAGATGTTGAATCTATGGTACCGGAGTGTGTCCCAAACACTAGAGGGTACCTGTCCACCACTCCATCTATAAACAGTCGCTTCTTCTCAAGAATTTTCCTCAATCCCTCGGCCTTTAGCCTATTGAGTAGCCGAGGAGGAGGACCCTGAACTGGTGGCGCTGGAACCACTGTCTGTGCCGGAGCTGGCACTGTATCATCAGCAGGTGGGGTAACCTCTGGGACCCTAGATGAATCTTGGCGAGTCCTTGCACGAATCTCTGCTCGTCGGGACTTAGTGGTTGGTTGTCATCAGGCTCGGAGAGTGAGACCTGAGAATCAATAGACTCCCCCTCCCTGCTGGAGTTGTGCTCCGGTATCTCATATACGGGCCCATTGCCCTTGCCCTTGCCTCCCATAGGAGGTGCCTTCTTTCTCTTTTTGGAAGGAGCAGCTGCTCCTTCATTAATAACGATGCCCCGTGCTCTTTTGCGGGGCGGCATACCACTGTTGTCAAAGTTGGTCCTAGCCATATCTGCAAAAAAACCAAAAAAAAGTTAGAAATAATCCAAGAAAAATCCATAAAACAGGTTGCAGAAAGACTCGGCGAACCACTCGGTGAATCGCCTAGTCACTTTGGCAAGTCAGATCGGGCTCGCCAAAAGGACTGGCTCAAAAATTTCACAGAAAATATACAGATCGGCGATACGCAGGGCCCTTCGGTGAATCACCGACACCAGTCGGCGAGCTCAGACTAGCCCACCGAAAGGTACAGTGTGTTTTAGGGGTTAGGGGCGCAGAAAAGGCGATCAAGAGAGACTTTCTGTGAGTTGCTGAGTGCACTCGGCGATCTCAGGCTTCCCGTAGAAAGTTACAGACTCTAATCTAGCCAAATCATGAAATTAAGGGTGATCTAGGGGGACATTGGTGAACCGCTGAGTGGTTCGGCGAGCTCGACCCAGCTCGCCAAACTTCCCAACGTGCCAATTTTTAACCCCTCTTCCCAAATCAAACCCGCAGCCCCCGAAAACAATATCAAACCATACACATATTCAATTAGACTCAGACCTATACGACCCATGCCACCGGGGCACTAAGACTTCCCCCGGTTTGGCCAAAATTGGCCATTTAACAACTTTTACCCTTAAGAATGATGTCAAACGCTCCATCATTGGGCAAAGTACGTCATTTAGCACAATTGGGGTTACTCAGACTTCATCCGACTAGACCGTACAACAATTTAATGCAACCCAAAATGTTTTGATCAATTGGGAAGTATTAACATGGTCAAATCAGTCACAGGAGTACAAATTATCGAATAAAGACATCATTCAAAACAAGGGGTGACACGAATGTCAAATGGGGGTTTTGGTTTTGTTTATCAACTACAAACAGCGGTCACAAACAATAAGAATTAGCAATAATGAGACGGATTCTTGGGATGTGATCGATTATAGGAAATATAGGCATATGGGTAATTGCAACTATTAGAAAATAGCTAGATATTAGTGAGTAGGCTAGGCTATAGTGGAGGTAAATTTTCTCTCAAACAATTTACCCTGAATCAAGTGATTTCTCTCGAATATCAATAAGCATGCAAATTAAGAGCAACCCAGACCTTAATACATTCACTCTCTCGAGCTGATTGTGTGGGATTGAGTTTAGGATTCACTCTCTCGAGCTGAACCCAGGTCAACCCAATACCCAAAAACTATCAATTAAAAACCTTTGTTGTAAAACCTCTCTCTCGAGCAAGCCAAGAACACTGGCATAGATCTGTATTTGCAACAACAATTCCTAGGTTAAACTAGAATTAATGATTGAACTCACTTTTAAATAGCATTTAAACTAAGAATTAGCAATATCCGTAAGCTAAATCAACCCATAATCACATAATCTTACCCCAAGAATTGGGATTTCACGCCGAGTGCTCTTGGCGATCTTCAGGCTCGCTCATCTTCATTTCTTCAGCCTGTTTTGTTGCTTTTAGCCTATTAGTGTCCTTGCTTTGTTCCTCAATCCATATTCTTGAAAATCTTGGATTTAACATCAGTTATTGGCACAAAATAAGCATTTGAGGACACTAAATCTATATAAACAAAGCCCAAATGAGTCCAAATCTTGGACTCATCATAGAGTTAGACATGTTAGACTTTGATGTGATTTTGGGTATGGATTGGTTGCATGTATTTTATGCCTCTATTGATTGTAGGACTCGAGTGGTTAGATTCCAATATCAAAATGAGCCTATTTTAGAGTGTACTGGGGGAAATTCTAGGCCTAGAGGTCAATTTGTGTCTTTTCTTAAAGCTAGGAAGATAATCTCCAAAGGGTGTATTTACCATATTGTTAGGGTGAGGGATGTTGAATCCAAAACCCCTTCTTTTGAGTCAGTTCCGGTGGTGAATGAGTTCGCGGAAGTCTTTCCCGATGAATTACCCGATATTCCTTCCGAGCCGGAAATAGATTTTGGTATTGACCTTCTTCCAGATACATAACCTATCTCTATTCCTCCTTATAGAATGGCTCCGGCCTAGTTGAAAGAGCAACTAAAAGATTTATTAGATAAAGGCTTCATCCGACCGAGTATCTCTCCATGGGGTGCTCCGGTATTGTCTGTTAGAAAAAAGGATGGGTCTCTTAGAATGTGCATCAATTATCTTCAATTGAATAAAGTGACCATCAAGAATAAATATCCTCTCCCAAGGATAGATGACTTGTTTGACCAACTTCAAGGGGCTAGCTATTTCTCTAAGATTGATCTTCGTTCGGGTTATCACCAATTGAGGGTGAGAGGGGTTGATATTCCAAATACTGCCTTTAGAACCCGGTATGGTCACTATGAATTTCTTATAATGTCGTTTGGGTTAAGTAATGCTCCAGCGGTGTTTATGGACTTGATGAATAGAGTGTTTAGGCAATACCTAGACATTTTTGTGATTGTGTTTATTGATGATATTTTGATCTATTCAAGGAGTGAAAATGAACATGTGGACCATTTGAGAATTGTGTTGCAAGTTCTTAAGGACCAACAACTTTTTGCAAAGTTTAGCAAGTGTGAATTTTGGCTAAGGTCCGTAGCTTTCCTTGGTCATATTGTGTCAAGCAAGTGTATTGAGGTTGATCCTAAGAAGACGGATGCGGTCAAGAGTTGGCCTACACCTCTATCTCCTTCTGACATTAAAAGATTTTTGGGTTTGGCCGGTTACTATAGAAGGTTTGTTGAGGGGTTTTCCTCCATTGCTTCTCCTTTTACGGCTTTGACTCAAAAGAAGGCTAAGTTTGAGTGGTCGGAAGCTTGTGAGAAAAGTTTCCAAGAGTTGAAAGATAGACTTACTTCCGCGCCGGTGTTGACCTTACTGGAAGGTACAGATGGTTTTGTAGTATACTGTGATGCCTCTAGAGTGGGGTTGGGATGTGTCCTCATGAAAACGGTAAAGTGATTGCCTATGCTTCAAGGCAACTTAAAATCCATGAGAAGAATTATCCGACCCATGATCTTGAATTAGCGGTGGTTGTGTTTGCCTTAAAAATATGGAGGCATTATTTGTATGGGGTCCATTTGGATGTCTTCACCAATCACAAGACTCTTCAATATGTGTTTAGTCAAAAGGACTTGAATCTTCGACAACGACGGTGGTTAGAACTCTTGAAGGACTATAACATGAGTGTCCTTTACCACCCCCGGCAAAGCTAACGTGGTAGCGGATGCACTTAGTAGATTGTCCATGGATAGTGTGGCTCATGTAGAGGATGAAAAGAAAGAATTGGTTCGTGAGGTGCAGAGATTGGCCCGATTAGATGTCACACTAGTGGATTCCTCCAAGGGTGGTGTCATGGTCCATAATAGTTCTGAATCATCCTTTGTGATGGATGTGAAGTCTAAAAAAGGCCTTGATCCTATATTAGTTGAGTTGAAATAGTCGGTACTCAAGAAGTCCGTTAAGGCTTTCTCCCAAGGGGGAGATGGGGTGCTTAGGTACAAAGGTCGGTTATGTGTTCTAGATGTTGATGGTTTGTGGGAACAAATTTTAGAGGAAGCTCATAGTTCTCGATATTCTATTCATCCGGGAGCCACCAAGATGTACCGTGATCTACGGGAAGTCTGTTGGTGGAACGGTATGAAGAAAGATATTGCGGGATTAGTAGCCAAATATCCTAATTGTCAACAAGTTAAGGTTAAGTATCAAAGGCCGGGAGGCTTGTACAAAGATATAAGTATTCCCACTTGGAAAAGGGAAAATGTAAGTATGGACTTTATTGTGGGTTTGCCTCGCACCTGAAGGCAACATGATTCTATTTGGCTCATTATAGCTCGGATGACAAAATCAGCCCACTTTATTCCTGTCAAGGTTTCCTTTTCGGCGGAAGACTATGCCAAGTTGTATATATAAGAGAAATAGTGTAGTTGCATGGGGTTACTTTATCTATTATTTCAGATCGGGGTACTCAATTTACTTTTCACTTTTGAAAGTCATTCCAAAAAGGGCTTGGTACTAAAGTTAAGCTTAGCACGGATTTTCATCCCCAAACCGATAGGCAAGCGGAGCGTACCATCCAAACATTGGAAGATATGTTGAGGGCATTTGTAATAGACTTCAAGGGTAATTGGGATGACCACTTGCGTTTAGTAGAGTTTGCCTAAAATAATAGCTATCACTCAGGTATCGATATGGCTCCCTTTGAAGCCTTGTATGGTAGGAGATGTAGGTCTCCGGTTGGTTGGTTTGAGGTACGTGAAATTGCTTTGATAGGTCCCGAGCTAGGTTATGAATCCACTGAGAATGTTTGGCTTATTAGAGAGAGGTTGAGAACAACTCAAAGTAGACAAAAGTCTTATGCCGATGTGAGAAGAAGGGATCTAGAATTTGAAGTTAATGATTGGGTCTATTTAAAAATCTCACCCATGAAGGGTGTGATGAGATTTGGCAAAAAAGGGAAACTTAGTCCCCGGTATGTAGGCCCATATAAAATTTTGAAGCTTATTGGGAAGGTTGCCTAAAAGTTGGATTTTCTAAATGAGTTGGCTCCGGTTCATCGGTATTTCATGTTTCTATGCTTAAGAAGTGTATTGGAGATCCGGCATCCATTATTCCCCTAGAAGGGTTGGGAGTTGACGAAAGTCTTTCATATGAAGAGGTTTTGGTAGAGATCTTAGACCGGCAAGTTAAGAGATTGAGAAATAAGGAAATATCTTCTGTGAAGGTTTTATGGAGAAATCATTTAGTTGAGGGTGCCACTTGGGAGGCCGAGGCCGATGTAAAGTCCCGATATCCTCATCTCTATCCATCTACTCCTATTCAAGCTTGAGGTAAGTAGTTCCTCTTGAGTTTTATTGTTTTGGGAGTCATGTGTGTTATATGTGTTTTTCCATGATTTCCTTATGTTATGCATGTTCTTGAGAAATTCATGTTTAGTGAGAAAATGAGTTTTCATGATTTATGTTCCTCATGTTGTTGTGTATTGAGTATGAGTTGCCTATTTGACTTCATGAGAGGAATTGATGAACATGCTTTAGTATGCTTTTGAGAGTAATTGCATATTGGCCCCAGGATATTGTGTTGAATATGCTTTTAGTTTGAGAAGGTAATTCCTCCTCTGAATATGAGAAATGTTGAGCTTCATGCATAATGGGTTGTTAGATGTAGTTCCTACTTCCTTGTGTTGCATTGATTATGTTTGAGATGGTGATGAAACTTCCTCCTTTGAATTGTGCATTATTTTGATGTTTCATGCATGATGGGCTGCTAGTCTTGAGTCTTTATTTTCGTAAAGTGTCTAGATCGCCATTCGAGGATGAATGTCTCTAAGGGAGAGATATTGTAACACTCCGAAAACTAGTAGGCTAAACTGGAGCTTAACATGAGGGTTAGAGTTGTAAACATACCTTCCCGTACCTAAAAATGTAAGGTTTCGTGTTAGAACGTCAAGGTATGACCCCCAAGGACCGACCATGGGTCCTTGAGGAGGACCCCAAAAATCTGCCTGAAATAGTGACCCACGGAGGTGACCTACTCCTTGTGGGTAAGGCCACATCTCGTAGGTGAGGGGCCGTAGGTCAAGCCTGCAAAATCAAACCACAGAACCTCGACTACGATTTACCAGCACGGGCCGTGGGTCCACCCACGGTCCGTCAGTGAGGATCGTGGGTGAGGCCTGAAACTGCTCTTTGGCAGTTACACTTAGGGGCCTTTTGGGGATTTCTGGTTTTAATTAATATTAAGTGACGTCGTTTTATACTAATTTAGACTAACTACATAAGGTTTTCAAGTTACCAAATTAAGTCATCCAAGCCATTATTCTAAAAGTCCAAAAGAACTCATCCTCTCCAAAAATTCTCTCTCTAAAACTTCAAGGAAGAAAAAGAAGGAAGTTGAAGCTAGGTTTTGAAGGAGCAAGCTTTTCGACTCAATTTCTTTAGAGATTCATAACTAAGGTATGGTAGTCCTTCATCCATGGATAGTTTTCATCCATGTAGTCCCTCCAAATTCAATTTCAAAACTAGTAATTTCCCCAAAAGCTAGGGTTTAACTCCAAGTCATGGATTCCTTTCAAAAATGATTATAATGATTTAATTACTTTATATTATGATTGAATTGATGAGTTATTATGGTTTTATGTATAAATCCCCCAAGAATCCATGAAATCCCCATATTCCCAATTTATGACCTTGTGATGTGGGTGAATTGATGAAAGAAGGATATTATGAGATTATGTTTGTAGTAATTGAGTTATTTGAATCATGTTATTATCCATGTCTAATGTAGTAATTCTAGATGTGTTGATGGAATGTGATCCTTGATCCTTGAAGGATAAAGTATGAGAATTAGGCATGATTATGAGATTTATGTGTATGCTTTAAGAACACTTTGAGATTAAAGTGATTATGATTATGATCTAGTTGTTGTGTTGATTGAAAGTTTTTCTCACAATATGATGATTCTAAGATTGAAAGGCTATTCTCACCTATTGAATCTAGGAGCTATCTTATGAATTATGTTGGATTGAGTGTCAAGACACTTTTCCATGAATATGAACATAAGTCAAGACTTAATAAGTATTCCATGGGAATTAATGCTTAGCACCGAGTGAATATTGATATGAGATGGAAGCCCTCACGATAGTAGAGGCCGGGTTTTTAGGAGCAATCTCTTGGGATGGCAGCCCTCACGATAGTAGAGGCCAGGTTTCTAGTAGCAATCCCCTTGTCCCATAAACTGTGTGCCCTCATAGGCCTTTAGATAGTGGATCCACCTAAGCTAAGAGTATGGTTCTACCTTAGGCAAGTAGGACAAGCCCTTTTCGGTGTGGGGTAGACACCAGATTCCATGTTAAGCTAAGGCTTATCTCACTATGTTAGTATGACCACGAATATGAATTATGGATTATAGCTACTAAAGAAGATTTACTTATTATGGGTGAGATTATTGGATCTTATTTATGCATTGCACAAGTATGCTTTGAGGGTATTGATGGTATGTTCCTCTTATGGTATGATGATTTATGAGTTGGTTATGCTTATGACTTATGCTTTTCCATTATCTTCAAATTGATGCTTTAACTTAGTAAATTCCATGCATTCAACTAAAATGTCCCTTTTAGCATGTTTCAAGGTTTTAATGCATGGCTATCATACTTAGTGCATTTTTGTACTAACCCATATTTTTCCTACATTTTCCCCAAGTGTAGGGTTTGGTTCTCAAGGTGGTCCTCATTGTGGTTTAAGCTTGGATTGGCTCAATTCTCCTAGATTTTTTGTGAGTCCTCATGATTCGAGAACAGATGTTTTCATTTAGTAGTTTCATTCTTGTATTTCCTTTTCGGACTTTGTTGTATGGGATGTGTCCCTATTTGATTCAAGTATCGTAATAGATGGCTATTTTGTGACAAGTATAGATTTTCGCTTTCCTTTATGAAAATTTTGGACTTAAAATGCGTTTTTACTCTTTATTGTCCTATGCTTATGTTATGATATTCTAGGTGGCTTACATGGTTCTTTTCGGGGTTCTATGTGCCTTGTTACAGCTAGGGGGTACCCCTGAGTCGTGACATTTGTTCCCTTTAAGTAGGTGACGAAATGAGTGTTAACGGAAGCAACGCTAAGCAGCTTGGCCATAATAACAACGTCGGCAACTTGAACGATGTTAATGACGTACATTTGGGTGGTGTAGGTTCTATCTGGTTGCCTCCGATCGTGGGAAATGCGGTGTTCCACGTGACAAGCACGATGTTGCAACTGTTACAAACGAAAGGGTTGTTTGGAGGCTTGGCTCATGAGGATCCCCATGAATTTTGTGGACGTTTGTGGTCCCTTCTCTTTCAAGAACATCTCCCAAGAATCAGTCTGACTCCGATTGTTTCTTTTTTCTCTGATGGGAGAGGCTACCAAGTGGTTAGTTGACCTACCTAGGGACTTGATTACAACTTGGGATGAACTAACTGAGACGTTCTACATAAGGTTCTTTCCTCCTTTGAGGATGATGGCATTGAGAGACAATATTCAGGGCTTCAAAATATTGGATGGTCAGCCAATCCATGAGACTTGGTTACGATTCCAGAAATTGCTGCTCCAATGTCCGACTCATGGACTGCCGAACCACGTCTTGTTACAACACTTTTATCGGAGTCTAGACTCAGTTAACAAAGGTGTGGCTGATCCCCTTGTCCAAGATGGAATTATGCAGCAGCCATTCGCAATGGCATCCACTTTTCTTGATGGGATGACCAAAATCAATCGTGCTTGGTACACGAGAGAAGATCAAGTGTCTCCTTTGACCTTTAGGATGACAACGGAACAAATTTAAAAGGACCAAGAGCGAGATCAAAACATGGCCAAGATGATAACCCAAATGGATTTGTCGTCAAAACATGTCATGGGTAGTGCTTCTAAAGAGGTGAATGTGGTTGGTATTAGTGGGGTAAACCCCGATGATGCACACTTTGAGGCTCTATATAATGAGGAACTGAGTTTTCTTGCAAATCAAGGAGGAGGTTTCCGTCCGAACTATCCAAGGTCGGGCAGGAACCAAAGTTGGAATAGAGAGCGTGATTATGGTTGGAGAGACCGTGACAGGGAATAACGTGACCGTGGAACTAACTGGAAGGAACGAGACAGGAAAAAAAA
>JAJONR010000534.1:0-126320 GCA_029582245.1 Solanum etuberosum
AACTTTACGAAAATGGCCGAATATTATGTAAATGCCCCTAAATGGCCGAAAAATCAAGAAAATTAAATAAACAATACAAAAAATGCCTCAATTTTTTTGACTTGCACCAATTACCTTATAATATCGTGACGAATAAAAGAACAAAACTTTACTTCTTTTCGTAACTTTACGAAAATGGCCGAATATTATGTAAATGCCCCTAAATGGCCGAAAAATCAAGAAAATTAAATAAACAATACAAAAAATGCCTCAATTTTTTTGACTTGCACCAATTACCTTATAATATCGTGACGAATAAAAGAACAAAACTTTACTTCTTTTCGTAACTTTACGAAAATGGCCGAATATTATGTAAATGCCCCTAAATGGCCGAAAAATCAAGAAAATTAAATAAACAATACAAAAAATGCCTCAATTTTTTTGACTTGCACCAATTACCTTATAATATCGTGACGAATAAAAGAACAAAACTTTACTTCTTTTCGTAACTTTACGAAAATGGCCGAATATTATGTAAATGCCCCTAAATGGCCGAAAAATCAAGAAAATTAAATAAACAATACAAAAAATGCCTCAATTTTTTTTGACTTGCACCAATTACCTTATAATATCGTGACGAATAAAATACCAAAACTTTACTTCCTTTCGTAACTGTCCGAAAATGGCCGAATATTACGTAAATGCACCTAAATGGCTAAAAAATCAAGAAAAATACATAAACAATACATAAAACGCCTCAAAAAAATCTCGACTTGCACCAATGACCTTAGAATATCGTGACGAATAAAATACAAAAACTTTACTTCTTTTCGTAACTGTCCGAAATGGCCGAATATTACGTAAATGCCCCTAAATGGCGGAAAAATCAAGAAAAATACATAAACAATACAAAAAATTCCTCAAAAAAATTTCAACTTCCACCTATGACCTTAGAATATCGTGAAGAATAAAAGAACAAAACTTTACTTGTTTTCGTAACTGTCCGAAAATTGCTGAATATTACGTAAATCCCCCTAAATGACCGAAAAATCAAGAAAAATACATAAACAATAAAAAATATGCCTCAAAAAAATTTCGACTTGCGCCAATGACCTTAGAATATCGTGAGGAATAAAAGAACAAAACTTTACTTCTTTTCGTAACTGTCCGAATATGGCCGAACATTACGTAAATTCGCCTAAATGGCCGAAAAATCCAGAAAAATACATAAACAATACAAAAAATGGATCAAAAAAATTTCAACTTGCACCAATGATCTTAGAATATCGTGAAAAATAAAAGAACAAAACTTAACTTCTTTTCGTAACTGTCCGAAAATTTCCAAATATTACGTAAATTCCTCTAAATGGCCGAAAAATACATAAAACAATACAAAAAATGCCTCAAATTTTTTTTGACTTGCACCAATGACCTTAGAATATCGTGACGAATCAAAGAAAAAAAATATTTCTTGTTTTCGTAACTGTCCGAAAATGGCCGAATATAACGTAAATGCCCCTAAATGGCCGAAAATTAAAGAAAAATACATAAATGATACAAAAAACGCATCAATTTTTTTTTTGACTTGCATCAATGACCTTAGAATATTGTGATGAATAAAAGAACAAAACTTTACTTCTTTTCGTAACTGTCCGAAAATGGCCAAATATTACGTAAATATTCCTAAATGGTTGAACATTCAAGAAAAATAGATAAACAACATAAAAAACGCAACAATTTTTTTTTTACTTTCACCAATGACCTTAGAATATCGTGACGAATAAAATAACAAAACTTTACTTCTTTTCGTAACTGTCCGAAAATGGCCGAACATTACGTAAATCCCCCTCAATGGCCGAAAAATCAAGAAAAATACATAAACAATATATAAAAAATACCTTAAATTTTTTCACTTTTACCAATGACCTTAGAATATCGTGACGAATAAAAGAATAAAACTTAACTTCTTTTTGTAACGGTCCGAAAATGGCCGAATATAAAGTAAATGCCCCTAAATGGTCGAAAAATACATAAAACAATACAAAAAATGCCTCAAATTTTTTTGACTTGCACCAATGACCTTAGAATATCGTGACGAATCAAAGAAAAAAAACTTTACTTCTTTTCGTAACTGTCCGAATATTACTTAAATGGCCCTAAATGGCCGAAAAATCAAGAAAACTACATAAATAATAGAAATATCACCTCAAAAAAAATTCGACTTGCACCAATGACCCTAGAATATCGTGAAGAATAAAAGAACAAAACGTTACTTCTTTTCGAAACTATTCGAAAATGGCCGAATATTACGTTAATTCCCCTAAATGGCCGAAAAATCAAGAAAATTACATAAACAATACAAAAAACGCCTCAATTTTTTTTTGACTTGCACCAATGACCTTAGAATATCGTGTCGAATAAAATAACAAAGCTTTACTTCTTTTCGTAACTGTCCGAAAATGGCCGAATATTACGTAAATGCACCTAAATGGCTAAAAAATCAAGAAAAATACATAAACAATAGATAAAATGCCTCAAAAAAATGTCGACTTGCACCAATGACCTTAGAATATCGTGATGAATAAAAGAACAAAATTTTACTTCTTTTCGTAACTGTCCGAATTGGCCGATATTACGTAAATGCCCCTAAATGGCCGAAAAATCAAGAAAAATACAAAAAAATCCTCAAATTTTTTTTGACATCCACCTATGACCTTAGAATATCATGACGAATAAAAAAATAAAACTTTACTTGTTTTCGTAAGTGTCCGAAAATGGCTGAATATTATGTAAATTCCCCTAAATGACTGAAAAATCAAGAAAAATACATAAATAATAAAAAAAACGCCTCAAAAAAAATTCGACTTGCACCAATAACCTTAGAATATCGTGACGAATAAAAGAACTAAACTATACTTCTTTTCGTAACTGTCCGAATATGGCCGAACATTCTGCAAATTCCCATAAATGGCCAAAAAATCAAGAAAAAATACATAACCAATACAAAAAGCGCATCAAATTTTTTTTGACTTGCACCAATGACCTTAGAATATCGTGACGAATAAAAGAACAAAACTATACTTCTTTTCGTAGCTGTCCGGAAATTGCAAAATATTATGTAAATGCCCCTAAATGGCCGAAAAATACATAAAACAATACAAAAAATGCCTCAAAAAAATTCCGACTTACCCCAATGACCTTAGAATATCGTGACGAATCAAAGAACAAAAAATTTACTTCTTTTCGTAACTGTCCGAAAATGGCCGAATATAACGTAAATTCCCCTAAATGGCCGAAAGATCAAGAAAAATACATAAACAATACAAAAAGAGCCTCAAAAAAATTTCGACTTGCATCAATGAACTTAGAATGAATAAAAGAACAAAACTTTACTTGTTTTCCTAACTGTCCGAAAATGGCCGAATATTACGTAAATATTCCTAAATGGCCGAAAATTCAAGAAAAATAGATAAACAATACAAAAAACGAAACAATTTTTTTTTACTTTCACCAATGACCTTAGAATATCGTGACGAATAAAATAACAAAACTTTACTTCTTTTCGTAACTGTCCGAAAATGGCCGAATATAACGTAAATACCCCTAAATGGCCGAAAAATCAACAAAAATACATAAACAATACAAAAAACGCCTCAAATTATTTTTGACTTGCATCAATGACCTTAGAATATCGTGATGAATAACAGAACAATACTTTACTTCTTTTCGTAACTGTCGGAAAATGGCCGAATATTACGTAAATATTCCTAAATGGCCGAAAAATTAAGAAAAATACAAAAAAACGCCACAATTTTTTTTTTACTTTCACCAATGACCTTAGAATATCGTGGCGAATAAAAAAACAAAACTTTACTTCTTTCATAAATGTCCCAGAATGAACGAATATTACGTAAATGCTCCTAAATGGCCGAAAAATCAAGAAAAATACATAAACAATACAAAAAACGAATCAATTTTTTTTGACTTGCTCCAATGACCTTAGAATATCGTGACGAATAGAAGAACAAAACTTTACTTCTTTTCATAACTAATCGAAAATGAAATAATATTACGTAAATGTCCTTAAATGGCCGAAAAATCAAGAAAAATACATAAATACTAGAAATAACGCCTCAAAAAGAATTCGACTTACACAAATGACCTTAGAATAATGTGACAAATAAAAGAAACAAAACTTCACTTCATTTCGTAACTGTCCGAAAATGGCTGAATATTGCGTAAATTTCCTTAAATGGCCGAAAAATCACAAGAAAAACACATAGACAATACAAAAAATGCCTCAAAAACATTTCGACTTGCACCAATGACCTTAGAATATCGTGCCGAATAAAAGAACAAAACTTAATTTCTTTTCGTAACTGTCTGAAAATGGCTGAACATTACGTAAATGCCCCTAAATGGCCGTAAAATCAAGAAAAATACGTAAACAATACAAAAAACGCCTCAATTTTTTTTTGACTTGCACCAATGACCTTAGAATATCGTGACGAATAAAAAAACAAAACTTTTCTTGTTTTCGTAACTGTCCGAAAATGGCCGAATATTACATAAATGACCCTAATTGGCCGAAAAATTAAGAAAAATACGTAGAAAATAAAAAATACGCCTCAAAAAAATTTCGACTTGCACCAATGACCTTAGAATATCGTGACGAATAAAATAACAAAACTTTACTTCTTTTCGTAAGTGTTTGAAAATGGCTGAATATTACGTAAATGCACCTAAATGGCCGAAAAATCAAGAAAAATACATAAATAATACAAAAAACGCCTCAAAATTTTTTTGAATTGCACCAATGACCTTAGAATATCGTGACGAATGAAAGAACAAAACTTTACTTCTTTTTGTAACTGTCAGAAAATTGCCGAATATTTCCTAAATGGCGGAAAAATCAAGAAAAATACATAGACAATACAAAAAACGCCTCAATTTTTTTTTGACTTGCACCAATGACCTTTGAATATCGTGAAGAAAAAAAGAACAAAACTTTACTTCTTTTCGAAACTATCCGATAATGGCGAATATTCGTAAATTCCCCTAAATGGACGAACAATCAAGAAAAATACATAAACAACACAAAAAACGCCTCAAAAAAATTTCGACTCGCACCAATGACCTTAGAATATCGTAAAAAATAAAATAACAAAACTTTACTTCCTTTTGTAACTGTCCGAAAATGGCCGAATATTACGTAAATGTATATAAATGGCCGAAAACTCAAGAAAAATATATAAACAATATAAAAAACACCTCAAATTTTTTTAGACTTTTACCAATGACCTTAGATTATCGTGGCGAATAAAAGAACAAAACTTTATTTCTTTTCGTAACTGTCCGAAAATGGCCGAATATTACGTAAATGCCCCTAAATGGCCGAAAAATCAAGAAAAATACATAAATAATATAAAAAAAGCCTCAAAAAAATTTCGACTTGCACCTACGACCTTAGAATATCGTGACGAATAAAAGAACAAAACTTTACTTATTTTCGTAAATTTCCGAAAATATTTGAATATTACGTAAATGCCCCTAAATGGCCGAAGAATAAAGAAAAATACATAAACAATACAAAAAACGCCTCAAATTTATTTTGACTTGCACCAATGACCTTAGAATATCGTGACGAATAAAAGAACAACACTTTACTTCTTTTCGTAACTGTCCGAAATTGGCCAAAAATTACATAAATTCCCCGAAATGACCAAAAAATAATGAAAAATAAATAAACAATATAAAAAACACTTCAAATTTTTTTTGACTTGTACCAATGACCTTAGAATATCGTGACGATTAAAGAAAAAAAGTTTACTTCTCTTCGTAACTGTGAAAAAATGACCGAACATTACGTAAATGTCCCGAAATGACAGACAAATTAGAATAAAAGAACAAAACTTTAGTTCTTCTTGTAACTGTCCGAAAATGGCCGAACATTACGTAAATACCCCTAAATGGCTGAAAAATCAAGAAAAACACATGCACAATTCAAAAAACGCCTCAAAAAAATTTCCACTATCACCAATAACCTTAGAATATCGTGACGAATAAAAGAACAAAGCTTTACTTATTTTCTTAACTATCCGAATATGGCCAAACATTACGTAAATGCCTTTAAATGGCCGAAAAATAAAAAAAACTACATAAGAAATACAAAAAATGCCTTAAATTTTTTTCGAATTGCACCAATGACCTTAGAATATCGTGACGAATAAAAAAAATAACTTTACTTCTTTTCGTAACTGTCCGAAATTGGCGTTAACATTACGTAAATGCCCCTAAATGGGCGAAAAATCATGAAAAATACATAAATAATACAAAAAACGCCTCAAATTTTTTTTGACTTGCGCCAATGAACTTAGAATACCGTGACGAATAAAAGAATAAAAATTTACTTCTTTTCGTAACTATCCGAAAATGGACGAATATTATGCAAATGACCCTAAATGACCGTAAAATTCAGAAAAATACAATGACAATACAAAATACGCCGCAAAAAAATTTCGACTTGCACCAATGACCTTAGAATATCGTGATGAATAAAAGAGCTAAACTTTACTTCTTTCTGTCCAAAAATGGCCGAATATTACGTAAATGCCTCTAAATGGACGAAAAATCAAGAAAAATACATAAACAATACAAAAAATGCCTCAGAAAAATTTCGACTTGCACCAATGACCTTAGAATATCGTATGGAATAAAATAACAAAACTTTACTTCTTTTCGTAATTGTTCGAAAATAGCCGAATATTACGTAAATGCACCTAAATGGCCAAAAAATCAAGAAAAATATATAAACAATACAAAAAAAACTCAAAAAATGTCGACTTGCACCTATGATCTTAGAATATCGTAACGAATAAAAGAACAAAATTTTACTTCTTTTCGTAACTATCCGAAAATATCTGAACATTACGAAAATGCCCCTAAATAGCCGAAAAATTAAGAATAATTAAAAAATGCCTCAAAAAAATTTCGATTTGCACCAATGACCTTCGAATATCGTGACGAATATAAGAACAAAACTTTACTTCTTTTCGTAACTGTCCGAAAATGGCAGAATATTACGTAAATTCCCCTAAATGGCAGAAAAATCAAGAAAAATACATAAACAATAAAACAACGCCTCAATTTTTTTTTGAGTTGCACCAATGACTTTAGAATATCGTGACGAATAAAATAAAAAAACTTTACATATTTTCGTAACTGTCCGAAAATGGCCAAATATTAAGTAAATGTCCCTAAATGGCCGAAAAATCACGAAAAATACATAAACAATACAAAAAACGCCTCAAATTTTTTTTTACTTGCACTAATGACCTAAAAATATCATGACGAATAAAAGAACAAAATTTTACTTATTTTTGTAACTACCCGAAAATTACCGAATATTCCCCTAAATTGTTGAAAAATCAAGAAAAATACATAAACAATACAAAAAACACCTCAAAAAAATATCGACTTGCACCAATGACCTTAGAATATCGTAACTAATAAAAGAACAAAACTTTACTTCTTTTCGTAACTGTCCGAAAATACCGAATATTACGTAAATGCTCCTAAATTGCCGAAAAATCAAGAAAAATACATAAACAATACAAAAAACGCCTCAAAAAAATTTCAACTTGCACTAATGACCTAAAAATATCGTGAAAAATAAAAGAACAAAACTTTACTTATTTTCGTAACTAATCGAAAATGGCCGAATATTACGTAAATGCCCCTAAATTGTTGAAAAATCAAGAAAAATACATAAACAATACAAAAAACGCCTCAAAAAAATATCGACTTGCACCAATGACCTTAGAATATCGTGAAGAATAAAAAAAAAAACTTTACTTCTTTTCGTAAATGTCCAAAAATGGACGAATATTACATTAATACCCCTAAATGGGCGAAAATTAAAGAAAAATACAAACACAATACAAAAAACGCCGCAATTTGTTTTTTGACTTGCACCAATGACATTAGAATATCGTGACGAATAAAAGAACAAAACTTTACTTCTTTTCGTAATTGTCCAAAAATGGCCGAATATTACGTAAATGCCCCGAAATGGTAAAAAAATCAAGAAAAATACATAAACAATTCAAAAAATGACTCAAAAAAATTTCGACTTGCACCAATGACCTTAGAATATCTTGACGAATAAAAGAACAAAAAGTTACTTCTTTGCGTAACTTCTGAAAATTGCCGAATATTACGTAAATGCTCCAAAATTTCCAAAAAATCAAGAATAATACATAAACAATATAAAAAATGCCTCAATTTTTTTTTGAGTTGCACCAATGACCTTAGAATATTGTGACGAATAAAATAACAAAACTTTACTTCTTTCGTAACTGTCAGAAAATGGCCGAATATTACGTAAATTCCCCGAAATGGTAAAAAAATCAAGAAAAATACATAAACAATATAAAAAACGCCTCAAAAAAATTTCTACTTGCACCAATGACCTTAGAATATCGTGACGAATAAAGAACAAAACGTTACTTCTTTGCGTAACTTCTGAAAATTGCCGAATATTACGTTAATGCTCCAAAATTGCCGAAAAATCAAGAATAATACATATACAATACATAAAATGCCTCAAAATTTTTTTGACTTGCAACAATGACCTTAGAATATTGTGATGAATAAAAGAACAAAACTTTACTTCTTTTCGTAACTGTCCAAAAATGACCGAATATTACGTAAGTGCTACTAAATGGCCGAAAAATCAAGAAAAATACATAAACAATACAGAAAATGCCTCAAAAAAATTTCGACTTGCACCAATAACCTTCTTAGAATATCGTGACGAATAAAAGAACAAAACTTTACTTCTTTTTGTAACTGTCCAAAAATGGCAGAATATTACGTAAATGCCCTTAAATTGCCAAAAAATATAGAAAAATACAGAAACAATACAAAAAACGCCTCAAAAAAATTTCGACCTGCACCAATTACCTTAGAATATCATGACGAATAATAGAACAAAACTTTATTTCTTTTCATTACTGTCCGAAAATGGCTGAATATTTCGTAAATGCCCCTAAATGCCCGAAAAATAATGAAAAATACATAAACAATACAAAATATGCCTCAAAAAAAATTTGACTTACACCAATGACCTTAGAATAACGGGACGAATAAAAGAACAAAACTTTACTTCTTTTCGTAACTGTGTGAAAATGACCGAAGATTACATAAATTCCCCTAAATGGCCGAAAATCAAGAAATAAATATAAATAGTACAAAAAATGCCTCAAAAAAATTTCGACTTGCACCAATGACCTTAGAATATCGTGACGAATAAAACAATAAAATTTTACTTCTTTTCGTAATGGCCAGAATATCGCCGAATATTAAGTAATTGCACATAAATGTTTGAAAAATAAAGAAAAATAATAAACAACACGAAAAACATCTCAAAAAAAAATTGACTTGCACCAATGACCTTAGAATATCGTGACGAATAAAAGAACAAAACTTTACTTCTTTTCGTAACTGTCAGAAAATGCTCGAATATTACGTAAATACCCCTAAATTTCCAAAAAATCAAGAAAAATACAAAAACCATACAAAACACGCCTCAAAAAAATTTAGACTTGCACTATTGACCTTAGAATATCATGACGAAATAAAGAACACTTCTTTTCGTAATTGTCCGAAAATGGCCGAATGTTACGTAAATCCCCGTAAATGGCCGAAAAATTAAGAAAAATACATAAACAATACAAAAAACGCCTCGAAAAAATTATAACTTGCATTAATGACCTTAGAATATCGTGACGCATAAAAGAACAAAACTTTTCTTCTTTTCGTAACAGTCCGTATATGGCCCTAAATGGCCGAAAAATCAAGAAAAATACATAAACATTACAAAAAATAGCTAATTTTTTTTTACTTGCACCAATGACCTTCTTAGAATATCGTGACGAATAAAAGAACAAAACTTTACTTCTTTTCGTAACTTTTCAAAAAATGGCCAAAAATTACGTAAATGCTCCTAAATGGCCGAAAAATCAAGAAAAATACATAAACAATACAAAAAACGCCTCAAAAAAATTTCAACTGGCACCAATGACCTTCTTAAAATATCGTGATGAATAAAAGAACAAAATTTTACTTATTTTTTTAACTGTCCGAAAATGCCGAAAATGCCGAATATTACGTAAATTCCCCTAAATGGCTGAAAAATAATGAAAAATATATAAAAGATGTAAAAAACGCCTCAAAAAAATTTCAAATTGCACCAATGACCTAATTAGAATATCGTGAAGAACAAAAGAACAAAAGAACAAAACTTTACTCTTTTCGTAACTGTCCGAAAATGCCGAATATTACCTGAATTCCACTAAATGGCCAAAAAATCAAGAAAAATACGTAAACAATAAAAAAAATGCTTCAAGAAAATTTCGACTTGCACCAATGACCTTAGAATATCGTGACGAATAAAAGAACAAAACTTGACTTATTTTCGTCACTATCCGAAAATGGAAGAATATTACGTAAATGCCCCTAAATATTCGAAATATCAAGAAAAATACATTAAAAAAATACAAAATATGCCTCAAAATAATTTCGACCTGCACAAATGACCTTAGAATATCGTGACGAATAATCTTGGAGAGGAGCTTCTTGTTCTGCATTCTTCCTCACATGCCTTCTAGCATAAGCTCTTTGAGTAGCCATGTCCTGTAGAGCATCGAATAAGGATTAGGAGAGAGACCTTATAGATTTAAACTCTATCGCTCGACATTCGAGTAGTGAAAGAAATGGTGTTTCCTAAACATCTTGTAACCTCTCATTCATAAATGTGGCGCGCTTCACACTCATGAACAAGACTCTACTCGACGTGGCTTATGAGACATCCTAGGACCATTCTAAACCTTGTGCTCTGATTACCAAGTTTTCACGACCCAGAGGTACCCCCTAGATGTAACATGGCGTATAGGAACCCAAGAGGCCCCATACAAGCCACTTAGCATTCATAACATAAGAAATAAAACAACAGAGGTAAAGAAATACATTTCAAGTCCAAAAGTTTTATAAAAGTAAAGTGAAAGTCTAAAACACTTGTCTCATTAGCCATCTACATACAATAGAATGAAATTGGGCCTAACCCATACATCACTGGAAATAAGAAAAGAAACTAAGAACAATGAAAATCTATCCTCGAAGCATGAGGACTCACTCAAGCTCGGGAACCTCACGATCAACCACTAGCCAAGAAACTGAGAAACCTGACTATCGGACCCTTCATTTGGGGAAATATAGGCAAGACTATGCGTTAGTACAAAACGATGAACCAAGTATGATAGCTATGCATAAAGCATTTAAATCATGCTAAAATAGGATATTTCATGACATGCAATTGACCAAGCTAAAACATGATATAAGAAGTGTTAGAAAACATAAATCATAAAACATGGTCAATGCAAGCCAACATCTTTAAAGCCTTTCAACACATATGAGATACTCCTTGAAGTAACCTTCGTTCATTATTATTGTGGAAAGTAGCCTTAACCGACATAGAGACCATGTAAGCTAAAACATGATCCCCCGATGTCTCCGACATCAAAAAGGGTTAGGTAAGGACCATGAACTTCTAGCTTAAGTGGATCCACTAGCTAGCGTTTATCTAGACAATCATCCTATAGGGGCACATATGTAAGGGATAAGGAGATTGCTTCTAGAAACCCAGCCTCTAATAACGGGAGAGCCTCCATCTCAATATCCTCTCGGTGCAAAGCATAAATCCCACGGAATAGTCAGTTCTTACTTGTTCATATTATCCATGGAAGGGCACGTCATCTTGCCAATCCAAGTTAAGTCATAAGTCATCCATGGAAAGGTATCATTCAATAACCAATCCAAGCTAGGTTTCATTAGGATAGCTCTTTATCTTTGATTCAATTAGGTGAGAATACCTTTCAACCTTAGAATCCTTATTATGTGAGAAAACCTTTCACAAACATACTTTCATGTGTATATGAGAAAAATCCTTTCAACAAAATCATGATTAATACTTTACTCTCAAAGCATCCTTAAAACATTTGCATACATTTCATAAGAACATGCATAATTCCATAATTTACCTTTCAAGGTTCACAATCCATTTCCAATAATAAACATTTAGAAAACATAGTTTAGATATGGATTTCATCATAAATTCATGTAATTCTATCAATACATGCTTGATTTCATAAAACTCTTCCTTCATAATCAATATCCCATATCAAATGATCATAACTTGAAAAACATGGGGATTACATGGGTTCATAGGGGAATCATCATAAAATTATAGTATTTCATCAATTCATGCATAATAAATCATAATTCAATCATTTAAATCAATATATAATAGAACCTATGGAAATTGAAGAAAACCCTAACTCAATTGGGGATTTCTAAGTTTGAAAATAGGAGAATTTGGGAACTCCATGAATGGAAGGAATCCATGGATGAAAACTATCATACCTCTAATCCAATTACTTATCTTCAATGGAGGAATGAAAACTTGACTTGAAACCCTAGGTTGAATCTTCTTCTTCAAGCTTCTAGAAAGAGAAATATTTTAGAGAGGAGACTTGTTCTTCTTTTAGAAATTTAAGAGAATAATTTCTATTTGGGAAATTTGGGGGTTAAATTACTTATATATGGGTCTTAGTGAAGGGTAAAATGATGTAGTATAAGGCTAGACTAATTAGGAAAAGACCCAACTGCCCTTAATAATAACTGCCGACCTACCAACCACGCCTGGGACCAACAGACCGTGGTTTGATCGATGGCCTGTCCTGTTTGTCCATCGTTTGGATCAGAGAGTGGATTTAGGGGTCATGATCCATGGACCCCCAACCACAGACTGTGGACCCAACGACGGTCCGTTGGTTCAGTCATGGTTCCTGGTCCCCTTACCCCTTTTAGGTAGCCAATCCACGGACCAGACCCATGGTCCATGGCTCAGTCCATGTGTCGTGGTTGGCCTTCGTTGGATGGCACCAAATGCATGGGAAACTTGCTATTTTGCCCTTCTCAAATCCAGGGTGTTACAAGAATCAAGGCTGCAATAGAAGTATTGCACCAACAAATAGTCTGGCATGCCATGTGTTGGACATTGCAAGAGCAAATTCTTGAACCTCAACCATGTCTCATGCAAAGTCTCACCTCCAATACGCTTGAAATTTTGGATTTGGAGACAAACTTTAACCATCTTCAAGTGTGGAAGGAATTTCTCCAAGATAGCATCATTTAGCTCTTTCCATGAAGTGATAGAATCATTTGACAACTCTTCCAACCATCTTGTAGCCTCTCCCGCTAAGGAGAACGGGAATATCCTCTACCTTACGGATTCTTGAACAGAAAGGGTCCACATACCTCCTTCAAATACTTATGGTGTTCATGAGGATCCTCATGAGATAGACCCCCAACAATTCCTTTCATCTGGAGCAATTGTATCATAGTTCCGGTGATGTTAAACACAATCCTCCCGATTGTAGAAGGTATTCAGATTGCTTTCGTGGTTGGAATGACATTAATTGGTATGTCATTTAAATCACCCATGTTATTGTTTTGACCATAGTTACTATCGTCGTCACTTCCATGGTCACTCATTTTGTCAACCTGCAAATCAGCCATCAACAACACCAAACAACAAATTTACTACAAATAAACAAAATTAATAATCAAATTTCTCAATTAGAATTCTCAACCACCACTGCCTGGCAGCGGTGCCATTTTTGATTACTCTCAAATAACTCTCCAAATCTAATTAAAAAAGTGAGCGCTCGTAGTCAGTAAAACCCCAACAAAGAGTCGGGGTCGAATCCCACAAGGAATGTTATATAATAGAGAAATCCTTATCAAGAAATTAGGACATTAATTTAGCTCATATTTAATAGTAAGAACAGTTGGGTGGATGATACTTCCAACTTAATATAAAGCTTTAATTATCAATTATTGAAATTAAACTAAAATATAGACGAAATCAAGAGTAAATAAGCAATCTAGGGGTGCGGGAATTAGAAATCAATATAACATAGAGTTTATTGTGCTGATCTATAGTGATTAACATTTATGAATAGGCTAAGTCATCTTCTTTAAGCTAATCATATTTTGATCTCAAAGCATCTTTGCCTAGCATCTCTCTTTGGTCTCATCTAAATGCCAATCCTAAACAACTCAATACCTTACTCTTTAATCTCTTTCAAGAACAGGGTAAATAGATCCACCCATAACTCTCTTTCAAGCAAGTTACATACATCAAATCTAAATTTCTAGTATTAAACTAATTACCCACTCCAATCAATTTCTTTGGAGCATCAACCGGAGATTGGAAGTAGGAATTAAACTTGCAACCTTAACCTTAACTTTAACTTAAACCCATGGTAATTAGACCAAATTCATGTATGAAAAACAAAAAAATATGGCATAGAAAATACCCACTATATTAAATCAACACCCAACCTCATTTGAGCACCCCTAGATCTTGGAGTTTTAGCCACCCATCAAAAAAGTAAAGAAATTATACCTTCAATGAAAGCAACCATGGGTAGCTTGAAATCAAGCAATAAATAGTAAACCCACTTTGGATTCAACTTCACTTTATTAAATTCAAACTCCAAGTTGTACCCCAATAACTAGGAAATTGTTTTTTAAAGGTAAAGTGCTCTAAGAACTCTCAAATCTATTCTCCAAAGAGAACTTTTGGAACTCTAAAGGGAACTTTCTCAACTATTTTCCGAATTCACTAAAAATGTATCCTTTGGGCTATTTATACTTTCTCAAAATTTGGCCCAAAATCAACTTTGCAACTAACTCAGTGACATTAGTTGGGCTCGCCTAACCTGCTCGGTGAATCACCCTTCTATTCTCAGCTGGCCTTGTAATGCTGTAAGCTTCATGTGTTTGAACCTCATATGGCAAACATGATTGAGTCAGCCTTTCACGTTCAGTGAATCACTGAATACCACCTTGGTTCACTTTTCAAACATTCAATCTTTGCACTGTACACTATCGCTTTGGGAAATGTGCATCAGGATCGTCGTTCTCATTCAGTGCATCACAATCTCTACTGGAGTCCGCCAACCTTTTTTGATAGACACAACTGCTATGCACTGTCAATTTGGGTGAGTTCGTGCTCAGTTGGTGATCTGTCCTTCATGTTAGGTGATCAACAATGTTTACTTTGCACTTGTTTGTGTATTTTTGGCCATTCTTTCAAACATTTGTCCTTTCCTTGTCCAATTGTCTTCTTAGATGCAAATCATCAACTTCAATCAAAATAAGACAAAATTAGGCATTGAAGACACTATTTATTGAGCTAAATGGACCTTAAATGACTGCAAATCTACCACTCATCAGTGGGGAACACATATATCCTAGTTTCATCTTATATTGATCTTACTAACTGTGAATCGTGTTTAATTGGTTACTTGTCACTAAAATAAATCAGCCATTATTTTGTGTTACAAAACTATTTTTTTACATAAATAATCTAACTAAAAGTACAATCAACGGTAAATTGGCCTAAGTCTTGACCATATTCCTCGTGGAATCGACCCTAACCTATGTTAGGTTCTTTATTCGACAACGACCACTTATACTTCTTAGGGATGTGTAATTTGGGCATATCAAATTTGGGCCCTGCTGCCGGGGAATAAGGCTTTTAGATTAGACTAATTTTGTTATTGCACTTTAGACAATTATTTCCTCATTTATGTTTTATATTTTTTTTTCTACAGGTCTTATTTCTAGTGTATGCCAAGTACACGGAGTCAAGGTAATCCCCTGACCCCTTATGATGTTTAATTAAGAAGAACTCTGTGAAAACTTATCGAAAGAGGTCACAATCTAAATGAGAATGATGATCTAATCACATAGGGTCATGGGGTGGTTGATGGATCCCAATGTCCATGAATAGTGGAGGTACCAAGAAATAACCAGAACAACCATGCGAGTGTGAAAAATTAGCAAGAACACGATGTATGTGATAATTTTAGGGTTGATCATAAAGTTGTCGGATCAACAGGTTCCATAGTTGTTCCCCCACTACCACCTGGACATACATTTGTGGTTACTAGCAGTCTAATGCAAATGATTAAATCCAGAAGGTTATTCCATGGTTTGCCATCTGAAGACCTATATTCTCATTTGAGTAAAGTCATCAATGTGTGTAAGAGCAGTGTGGGGAGGCCAGACTTAGACATGGATGCGATTGGTTTGTGTGTGTTCCCGATATTATTGACATGTCATGCTACCGTGTGGCTATCTGAGCTCCTATATCACTCGATTTCCACATGGGCGGACCTGCATAGAGTATTCCTGGAGAAATACTTCCCTTGGTCAAAGAAGTAGAAGATTAAAGATAAACTTAACAACTCCATGCTTCTACATGGGGAGTCAGTCTACGATTCTTGGGATAGATTTACAAGTTTCATCAGAAGCGTGTTGAACCACCGTATTGATGATGAAATCATTCAAGGAGTACTTTTACACAGGGCTGGATGAAAATGGGAAAGTTGTTCTAAATACTATTGGTGGAGGATCTTATGTGGCAAACACATTTCAGGAAATTGCTGAGAAACTTGAGAAGATCTCCAAGAATAATAAGGCATGGAGCACTCGAATGTCGGGTGTTGTAAAGAGCACTTTTTCGATACAAGCTACATAAAATCAGTCAAATGATGATATTCCTGAAGAGATGGCGGAGTTGAGAGAGGAGTTCGGCTTAGTGTTGAAACATGTGAGTCGAAGTGTAGAGAAAGCCAATGCTGTAAACTATCAGACCAGAGCACCACCGACTGATAAGTACGTCTATTAGGAGGATGTGAACTTTGTGAATGATCAAACCGGGGGTTTCCGAACAAACGCCCAAGCATCCAATTAGGATAATTAGTGCCAAGGTAAAAAAATCAAGGTCGAAACTACAGTAGTAACAATCGTGAAGGGAACTATAATCATTATGGGAACTATAATCGTGACAACAACTACAACATGAATGGGTATAAAAACAGAAATATTAAGAGTGGCCCTTATATTCCACCAGGGAATCGAGATGGAGGATCAAGTTTGAATAGAATTGAGGATATGATGACTAAGATGATTAAAAGGTTTGACTCAACTAATGACAATGTGAATAAGATGTGTACTGATTGATCAACCATTAGGCAAAAGGTAGATTAACAAGCAGTATCGATTAGAGAGATTGAGTAGCAACTGAGCTAATTATCTTCAAGTTGAAATCCACGCCAACAAGGAACACTTCCTTGCAATACTACCTAGAATCCAAAGAATGAGGTACACTGCATGGGAATTACTACTAGGGAGTAAAACAAACTATTGACCCTCCTATCCCCACTAGGGTACAAAATACGAAAGAGTCGGAGGAGGATGAAGTTGAAGTAGTGGAACATCCAAAGGATCATAAAGAGAAGGAAGCTAAAGTTACTCAAAATATCATTCTAATACCAAGACCTAACCCTCCTTTCCCACAAAGGTTGGTCAAGAAGACTAAAAGAAGGAAAGTTTCACAAGTTTATATCCATGTTAAAGATGTTATCAATATATATTCCTTTGATTGAAACGCTAGAACATATGTCTGGGTATGCTAAGTTCATGAAAGATCTTGTGACCAAAAAGAGGGCTGTCAGTTTTGAAGGTGATGATAAGTTGCAGCAGTGTAGTGTCATTGCTACTAGATCATTAGTCTAAAATAAGGAGGATCCCAGAGCTTTTACTATCCCATTTACCATTGGTATGTTAAACTTTTCTAAGGCCCTATGTGACTTGGGTGCTAGCATAAATTTGATGTTGATGTATGTGTTCAACAACTTAGGCTTAGGAGCCCCCAAACTGAGTCCATGCGGCTACTTATGACTGATTGTACCGTGAAGAAACCCAATTGGGATACTACAAGATGTTCTGGTTAAAGTTGAGGCATTAATTTTTTTGGAGGATTTTGTGATATAAGATTGTGACGTTGACTTTGAAGTGCCTATCATCCTAGGGAGACCATACCTTGCTACAGGGCGTGCTTTAGTTGATATAGAAAGAGGGCAGATGAAATTTTGTTTGAATAATAAAGAGGTGACATGTAATATCTGCAAATCAATGAAGCATCAAAGTGATCTCAAATCAGTATCCATTGTGAATTACACTATTGAGGACAAACTAGAGGTATCTATTGAGGAGATATTATGTGTGGAAGCACTAGCTGATGTGATCACGAATTTTGATGGAGAATGGATTGACGAGTATGATAAGTTAGTTGTTGCACTTGATGGGGTGGATTACACTCATCGCCAAACAAAGAAGCAGGATCTAGATCTAATGAATCGAGAAACTCCACCTGCAAAACAATCCATTGATGAGCTTCCAAAGTTGTAGCTAAAGGCTCTTCCATCACATTTGTTATATTTGTCTTGGTCCAAACTAGTACTTTGTCGGTCTTTATTTCTGCTGATTTAAATGAAGGACAAGTAGAGGCTTTGATATCGGTGTTGAAGGGGTTCAAAAATGCGATAGGATGGACTATTGCTGACATTATTGGTATTCCACATGGTATATGTTCTCACAAGATCCAACTCATGCTTGATAGTAAACCAAGTGCTGAGCACCAGAGAAGATTGAATCCACCGATGCAAGAAGTTGTTAAGAAGGATATTATCAAGTGGTAAATGTTGGGGTAGTTTATATGATCGCTAATATCAATAGGGTGTGTTCGGTTCAATGTGTGCCAAAGAAGGAAGGAATAATTATGGTTTCCAATGCAAAAAATGAGCTTGTTCTGATAAGGCATATCACTGGTTGGAGGGCCTGCATGGATTACTGCAAGTTGAATGCATCGACAAAGAAAGATCACTTTCGAATGTCATTCATGGACCAAATATTAGATGTTCTTGCTGGAAAGGGTTGGTACTGTTTTCTAAATAGGTATTCGAGCTACAATAAGATCTTTATAGCTCTAGAAGACCAAGAGAAGACTACTTTCACTTGTCTTTATAGGACGTTTTCTTTCAAGAGGATACCCTTTGGGTTGTGTAATGCACCGGCGATTTTTCAACGTTACATAATGCCTATATTCTCTAATATGGTGGAAGACACTATCGAGGTTATTATGGATGATTTTTTTGTGGTAGGTGACTCATTTGATGATTGCTTGGAACATTTGGGTTATGTTCAGAAATACTGTGAAGAACATAATCTTGTGCTAAACTGGGAGAAGTGTCACTTTATGATGAAATATGGCATAGTTCTAGGCCATCATATATCGTAAAAAGGCATCGAGGTTGATAGAGAAAAGGTCAAGGTGATTGAAAAGTTGCCACCACCCATCTCCGTGAAAGGTGTTGGAAGTTTTCTAGGTCATGTTGGTTTTTATATGAGATTTATCAAATATTTCTCCAAAATTGCACACCCATTGTGCAAGTTGCTCGGAAAAGGAGATAAAGTTTGAGTTTGATGATGCTTGTCTGATAGCATTTGAGGGGCCGAAAGAGAAGTTGACTTCTGCACCAATCATTATTTCACCAGATTGGAGACAACCATTTGAAGTTACGTGTGATGCGAGTGGGGTGGCACTTCGCGTAGTATTAGGGCAAAGGCGAGATAATATTCTTCATCTCATATATTATGCAAGAAAGGCCCTTAATGTTGCTAAAAAATCTATAATGTCATTGAAAAAGAATTGCTTGATGTATTCTTCACGTTTGATAAGTTTAGATCCTATTTGCTTGAACTTAAATTCATCGTGCACATTGATCATTCAGCATTGAGGTATCTTATGGCAAAGAAGGATGAAAAATCGAGACAGATTTGATCGGTGCTATTGTTGCAAGAATTCGATTTTGAGGTAAAAGATAGAAAGGGGATAGAAAATCAAGTTGCTGATCACTTGTCCACATTAGAGGAAGAAGCAATGTTGAAGTTAGCTGATGGAGTTGAAATTGATGATACATTTCCAGACAACATGTTTTGGCTACTTTTTTTGATCTTATCCCTTGGTTAGCAGATTTTGCTAATTATTTTGCAAGTGATGTAATGCCTATGGATTTGGGGCCTTGACTTTATAGGTCCATTTGTGAGTTCTAATGGGATGAAATACATACTTGTGGTGGTTGAATATGTATTTAAATTGGTAGCAGTTGTCGCACTTTCAAACAATGTAGGAAAGAGTCACCGCATTCCTGAAAAAGAATATCTTCTCCAGATTTGGTACACCAAGGGAGATTACCAACAATAGAGGTTCCCACTTTTGTAATAAGTTGTTCAAGTCGTTGCTTGATAAGTATGGTGTTTGACACAACGTAGCAACTCCTTACCATCCGCAGTCTAGTGGGAAAGTTAAAGTGTCAAATAGAGAAATTAAGCAATTCCTGGCAAAGACTATGAATGCGAATAAAACTGATTGGTCGAGAAAGCTTGATGATGATCTATAGGCCTATCGCACTACATTCAAGACTCCCATAGGTATGTATCGCTACCAACTTATGTTTAGCAAGTCTTTTCACTTGCCTGTAGAGTTAGAGCATAAAACCATGTGGGCCCTTAAGAAGTTGAATCTAGATTGGGATGCTGTGTCAAATCAAAGGTTGAATTAGTTAAATGAACTTGATTAATCTCTCCTAAAAGTATATGAAAGTTCATCCTTGTATAAGGAAAAGATGAAGAAGTACCATGAGCAAAAGATCGAAAAGTGTGATTTTGGTACTTCTATTCAATTCAAGGCTACACTTTTTTCCTGGCAAGCACAAATCAAAGTGGACGGGACCATTCAGAGTTGTACAAGTGTTCTCACACGGGGGGTTGTACTTGAGTATGAAGTAGGAACAAGATTCAAGGTGAATGGTCAAAGGATCAAAATTTACTTGGGTCAACCGGAGGGGGTCAAAGAGGTGATCAAAGAATGGGATGTTGATGAAGCATAAGTAGTCATGGGGTCTGCATCGCGCCATGATGTTAAATAAAGGTCTACTTGGGTGGCAACTCAGGATGTAATCTAGCTAGTTTAAAAGTTTTCTATTGATTTTTATGTTTGAATGTATTCTAGTGATTTTGATATTCTTAAGTTTGATTTTTTACTAGAATAGGTTAGGCTAGGGTCCATGTCCAAAAGTGTCAAGTAAACGTTAAAGGAAGTCCTAATGTTTGCTACATGTGCATGAAAGAAAGAAAAATTTCAAAGTGCAGAAGGTCCTACCATTCGGACCTACGGGCCGTAGGGAAACTTACGGACTATAGGTCTGATCTGTAGAATCTTGGTGTCATGTAAGTCATAAAAGACTACTTCTATGGCTTCCATCTACAAGTTGTCGTTGATTCAACGAGCCGTAGATGGAATCCGTAGAATTGAATGTCCAAATACAGCGGCAACTTTAAGTCTATGAGTGCATAGTATGAACCGTATAAGTTTTGATGGTCCATAGTCTACACTTGTAGACTCTAGGTTTGTTTCCTGAATTTTTGTTAAATTTTGAGTAGAACGACGGATGCCATCTACGGTTTGTAGGAATGACTATAGACCATAGACGGGCTTTCGTCAAACCTATCTGTTTAAAATTAATGACCCGGCCCACGACCCTTTTTAATAAAAACCTCCAATTTTAAATTCATCTCCCATTTCCCTCAAATCCTAACCGTTACAACTTCTCATCTTTCCCACCTTTTCACATACAAATTCCACCCCTTACAATTCCAACTCCCACTATTTAATCCCTTCCTCCACCTTCTCCCTTTTCTTCTTCATTTCTTACATTTTCCCCAAATTTCCTTTCCTCATATTCAATGAAGTCACGAATTAGGGAAATTATCAAGTTGGTTTATAAAGTTCTAGACATCTAATTGGAGATACACTCACACAACTTTGTAATTCATCTAAAGGTATGGAATTCTGCCTAACTAGATTCAATTAGTTGTATTCGAAGTTGCTACTTGACCTAGCATATGTGATGCTTGTTTTGTATGCCTAAATTAATTAAATTATATCCTTGGGATGAATGTAGATGTGAGTGTTGTCGATATTGTTCAAATATGTGAAAAAATTACTCTGAATTGTGTTCTTGAATTAGGGTTTATGTTGGTGCTATTTGTTGTTGTGATTAAATGATAAGTGTAAGCCGTAAGGATGACAGATTAACATGAAAATATGTTGAAATGCATGATCTAGACTAGGATAGGATGGGCTGATGTTGGAAATATGTTAATGCATAAAAGTTGGTCCTAAAACTTCTAATGTTGGGGTTGACGACTAAATCTACGGGACATGGGAATTCCTACGGATCGTAGATCAACTCTTTTCATCCTGAAGCACATAACAGTAGCCTAAGTTAGAAATGACTATTTGGCTTACAATCCATATAAAATTTGATGGGCGTACTAGTGAACCGTCATTCATACTTCAGAAAATAATAAGTTGACTTCCTCTCCTACGGTTCCTAGAAGCTTCTATGGTCCTTAAGAACCAACCGTAGGGTAAAAAACAATGTACTTTTCTGTAATTTTTTAATGTTTTCTTTTGGTTTCGTAGTTTTATGTTCTTCTCTCTTTATTTGCTTTGTATGTTTTGGTACTAACAAGTCTTCCACAGGTACAATGCTTCCAAAGAATACAAACACTTACCAAAAGAAGGAAAAGTCTAAGTCCGCTGCACCTTCAGCCCGTCGTCAACTTATTGAGAAACCTACTGATGATGAGTAGAGAGGGTATGAGTTAAACCAGGAAACTACTAATGATTCACCCAAGGCACCCCAGACTACACGCCAACAAGCACATCAGCTCAAAATAGTTCTGGTGCCAGAGGCATCGGACACCACTAGTAATGATATTTCTTCCCAGTCTGAGTAGGGAGCACAAAGTTCGGGAGAAGGTAGTGGAGAGTCACAACCTGGGTCAGCCTCCAGTCTACTAAATGACGCACAATTCAAATCAGCCTCCGGCTTAGACTCAGTTACAGCATCAGCTTCTGATGCATCTGAGTCTAGAGAGGCACATAATTCTCCTTCCACTAAGCTAATTGATCCATTCAGGGTTGCCGGTGATTCAAATAGATGGAGTGTTCAGAGGATGTTTCAAATCTTCATATATACCATGCGGCGAACTGCGCTACTAAAGCATGCCCGACCTATTTCAGAGGAGCGACGGGTTCTCACAAGTAGCCTCTATAGTGTACTAGCCATACATGAGTTGTTCCAAAGGCACAGGTGTGAGTTGATGGTGGGGCACCGGGAAAATATAGTCCTTTTATGGTTAGGGAGTTTATGCTTCCTACGCAGCCACATTGAAGAATGCCTTGCCTTCAAGGGCAAAAGAGTTAGCTCAGCTACCACTCTTGACTACTTTATTTCGGGGTATTCTTGCAGATTTACCTAAGGCCACTGTCCACTGTTTAATTTATGGCCCATCCCATGCATAACCGATTAAGACAGCTAAGTTTCACTACTGGATGGAGCTAGTCCAAAACAGAGCGGCTATGAGAGACATAGAGCTATGAGAGGACTTACTTCAATGGGTAGAAAGGTATATTACTGAGGAAGGGATTGAAGCTGAGTGGGTCTGGAATTGACACTCTCCATTAGGAAGGCATAACTAAATTTTGCTGGAAAGTTTTGGTGATCGATCGTCTGGGAGAGATTGTCCCCACGATGGCAGATAACCAGTTCACATAGGATCAGACAGTCATGATTTCTTTCTTGATGGCGGGGCATGATATTGATTTCACCTGTATATTGATTGATGAGATACTTAAGAGGGTGTTTCAGAAGACTACCACATTGTCATTCCCTTGCTTGATATTTTGCCTATGCAGAGAGGCTACTGTTCCAATTTTAGAGATTGATCGGATGGTTGGGGTGACTAAGACCACTGATGTCGGTGTAAATTGGGATGAGGCAAACCCTGAAGCACCACATCGGGGTATTGAGATTGACATGCCGACTATGGGCGATGCAGTTGCAATCGAGCAGCCCAAGAAGCCCACCATTCAAGCCCCTACTACAAAGTATGTAGAAACTACTCCTCCATCCTCTTCGAGCCCAGCTGAGAGCACACCATGTGCCCCACTTGCCTCATATTTTTCCATTTTGCCATTAGCCAAACTCCAAAAGTTGGAGAATCATATGGGGATACTTCTACAACATATTAGGCCATGGATGAGCAAGGTAGTGGAAGATTCTGAGGTGAGGACGTGGAGAGTTGTTGAGGTAAAGATTCAGAAAGTTCATAGGTGGATTGATGCCTTTGAGTTGTGGATGCGAGACCTTCTTTAGACTGCGCCGACTATAGACGGCTCAAGCTTCCATAAGAAGTTAGCCACTCTCCGAGCTAACATAGATACATTGACTATTGGTGGCTCATCTGCAACAGAGCCTTCCCTCGCTGACGCTGGAGGCAATGTTATTTTTGCCTCATTTGATGATGAAGCCCCTTCTCATTACCATTCTAGTGCGCCAGGAAAATGCATACGGACCTTTGAGCATGCTACTAATACAGAGGAGGAACATAGATCAAAGAAACGAGCACGATAAGATTTTGAGGCTAGCAGCGCCAATCATTTGTTGATGAGGAGATACGACAACATAGATTGAGAGAGATAGTTTTTGGATGGTGCTCCTCTGATTATGTTGGATGGTGTCAGTAACGGAGCCACATATGGTGATACACCGGGTTTGGGGATACTGGACCCACCAGCCTCGTGATAGTTTTGCGACACTTGAGCCCCATAAGTTTGACTCACCCTATGTTTTACTTTATTTGTGCATTGACAGAATTGCACTGTTTTCCATGTGGGGGTGGGGTGAATGGATTATGAGTGTTGGGGTGAAGTTTGATTAACTTGGACACTCACAATCCTTTCTTGGGTTTTCTTGCTTGTGTTCTTTTCCCCAGTGAATAGTTTAATTTCTATTAAACCAGCATGTTTAGGATAGTAAATTGTAGAAGGAGACTAGAAATATAAGTGTGATGGAAATAAAGCAATAAATTGACACTCGTCCAAAATTTTGAATTATGTGTTATATATATGTGATTGATAAGTCGAATGCGTAGGATATATGTATGACATGATAGGAATCGATTAGAAAACATGATTTAAGATGTAGCATGAACCAGATACACTGATGATTTGATAGTGAAACGATGTTCCATATGTGTGTGAGGATGTTCGTGTATTCATATTGTATGTGCCAATCTAGAACTTGCCCCGTTAGTCTTGCTAATATGATTCAACTATGAATTAGGAAAGGATCATAGGCCATTATTGATATTGAGTCCACTTAGGCCTAAAAACAACCAATCAAATGAAAAATATTCCCTTTGATCCAAATTTTTTGAGCCTAAATTAGACCATTCTTCCAATTTACCCAACTCACCTTCCCTGTGAAAATTGTTAAATCTGTATTTTGGCCTTGGTCCCTCCTTGGACAATGTGCACCTCAACATAGGTGAAAAGCCTAAGTTGAGGGTGGCTATTACATAGAAATCATTTGTTATGGCTATCCCTGATTTGACAATGTGTACCTCAACACAGGCTAAAAGCCTAAGTTAATGGTGGCCACTAAAGAGGAGAACAAGAAATAAAAAAGGGTATGAAAAGAGTTGTGTGGAGAGAAAATAGAAAATTAAAGATTAAGAGGATGTGGTAAGTTAAAAAAATAATGAAAAAGCTGAAAAGAAAGTTGAAGCAAAAAAGAAATTCAAAGAAAACCGACACCGGAGCGTAAATGAACAAATGAGGAGAAAAGTAGAAATATAAATGTGATCCCCGAATTTGCTGTAAAAGAGGAAACTAGCCAATGTAATGTCAAGGAGGGAAGAAAAGTCACTTTGAATCCATATATATCATACCTAACCTTAAGCATATGTTATAAGCTAAGAAAGTCCTATAGTGATCCCAATTCAATAATTTTAAAAGTCTAAGTGTAGAAAATAAGGGCAAGCCTATGGTATTGAGCATGTAATGTATTGAATTCAATTCTGAGTGTGAGTGTATACTAAGTCCCTAAAATTGAACTAAAACTCAAATTCTGTGTGAAAAAAATGATTTCTTTGCAGTAAGGGCACAAGTTACAATATTGAAGAGTTGGTATCTTAGTGATTGTTTTCTGCATATGTAAATGTTTTTATTGGTATGTCTATGTCATAAATTGATCCACATGTGTTGGATTCATGATTGAACTGAATGATTGCACTGTACTGAAAAGAAATAAAGAGGGTTGATTATTGAGAAACTGTCATGTGATTGCTTGAGTTTTTAGGTTACTTTTGCATAGTATCATTTAGATTTTGTTGTGTCGCTTGAGGACAAGCAATAGTTTTAAGTGGAGGGTGTTGATTTACCATATATTTACAGTACTTTTGATCCATTAAATTTTGAGTTTTGCATGCGTCTTAAGCATTTGTTAGTAGATGTGATGGTATTTTGCTTGGATTTTGCAGGAAATAGGTTTTGGAGCAGTTGGTACTAAAATGTTGCAGCATCAGTGATTTTTGGTGATTGACGTCTTGACCTACAAGTCATAGACACTTCTACGACCAGTAGGTAGGAGTCGTGGTTTGAAGTGGTAATTTCTGGAGCTAAGTGTAAAATGATGGAATTTAATGATGAGCCGTAGTTACTTCTACGAGCCGTACAATTGAGTCGTAGAAATATTCAGAGAAGTTGAGCTCCAATGAGTGAATGACGATTAGACAGGAAGGTCCGTACAAAGTTCTATGGGCTGTAGATCATACCCATAGAAATTGGTCTTAAAAGTGAGGGACTAACAACTGATTGACTGAGGGTACCTACGAACCATAAGAATTCCAACGAGCCGTAGGTACCAAGTGTAGAAACGATTGCCCATGCCGAATTTCCTTAGATTTCCTTTTCCTACATTGTTTAGGTTTTTATGTCTATAAGTATTAATTGTAATTTTTGTTTTTTTGGGTTGTTAGACAATTTGATAGTTTTCTTTTTGGCTTTGAGAATTAACTTGCAAACCTTTTGAACATATAATTCTTAAAGTGTTGGTTTATAAATTTGTTTTTGTTCGTCAATTCATGATTCTGGATTCCATCTACCCTAATTGTAAGTTCATAATCATATATTATGAAATGTGACTACCCAAGCATGAGTAGCTAAATCAACAACTAGGGTTGTGGGAACCATGAATAATTAACAAAGAACACCTAATAATTAAGTAATTCTTAAATAGTGTTTATGCATGTATTGTTGATCTCTTCATTTCGAATGCTTTTTAACGGTGCGCAATGTTATAACTCACCTTTATTCCTACTTGCCCAACTAAGGAAGCAATGAATGGGAAAAAAGATTAAACAACGGAGATTTAGCATTGATAATATGCTATCTAATAGCCTAACATAAAGATGCGAGGGCTAATCTAGGGTCAAGGGTAAGGGTTAGTAAAGCATACACCCGTAGACCGACCAACTTGCGTGGTGAAATTCCCTACTTATACGACCAATCATTTAGGAGATACCTAACTTACCAACTCTGCGTGACAAACACTCGAAATGGGTTTCTATTGTAAGGTTTACTGCGTTAAGAGTTTGTGGGGAACAAATATACCCTAGTTAATCTTACTAACTGTGAATCCTGTTTGATTGGTTACTTTTACTAAAATCAATCAACCATTATTTTGTGTTACAAAACCCCCCTTTTGTTACGGAAATAATCTGACTAAAAGTACAATCAACATTAAATTGGCCTAAGTCTACACCATATTCCTCGTGGTATCGACCTTAACCTCTATTAGGTTATTTATTTAACAACGAACGCTTATATTTCTTTAGGGAAGTGTAATTTGGGCGTATCACATATCCGTGAATTTTTACCACATTGAGCAACACAATTTTCCCTATGTGATTATTTCGAATCCCCGCACCCTAGATTACTTGTTAATTGCTTGAATTTCTAAAGTTTTAGTTTAATTGTTACATATGATAATACAAACTCTTTTAGTAAATTTGGTGGAATCATCCACCCACTTGTCCTATCTACTACAATGAACAAGTTCACATTCTTGATTTCTTAGTTGAATTCTTATCGTTATACCATTCCCTGTGAGATTTGACCCTGTCTCGTAGTTGGTTATTTATATTGACAATGATCGCTTACTCTTTGAATTTGTTTATAGAGGGTAGTTTGAGCATTATCACAAGCCACTCATTTCCAGATAGTTCAATCCAAAACTAGGGGTACTTACACTAAAACTAAGACAATGTTGTATCATCAAAAAACTTTACTCTCTTAGCAAACCAACATAATTGGTTAGATGAAAGCGCACACAAGTCTAAAGCACCTGCATCTCCAACATCATATGATTGTCAGTTCTTGGAAAATTTAGATGGCTGAACCAGCCCTATAAGCAGAAGGATTTGAAAGCTTTTCTGGTGACAAATAAATAGGACATTATGGGATGTATAGAAACGAAGATCAATGCTTACAAAACTGAGAGAATTAAGAATAAATTGGGACAAGATTGTAAGGTCTATGCTAATTACCCTACTATACTCAATGGAAGGATATGGATTATTTGGCAATAAAACAGTGGAGGTAAGTATTTTGACTAGTACAGATCAATTGGTGCACTGTAAGGTACAAGAAAAAGACTTTGATTTCTCTTGCTTACTCACCGTAGTGTATGGACATAATACCCCCAGTGCTAGAATGGGACTGTGGTACTCTATCAAGGGTATTACTATAAGCATTAGTGAACCTTGGTTGATATTGGGTGACTTCAATGCGATATTTTCTCATGAGGATAGATTCAATGGAAGAAAGGGAGATGTTGAATATGTTTGAAAAATGGGAGGGGGTGCATGGGAAAATATTAAGGCAATAATCAAGAGTTGTGTGGATCCAACAAGGAGACTGGAACTCAAAATACTTCTATTTATTCTTGAAACGTATCAAGTAAGGTATTAAATAGCCTATATATACAATGAGCAGGGTAGGAAGTTGACTGAACCACAATTTATTCAAAGGGAGTTTGTGAAATTTATTAAGACATTATTGGTACAAGCGTTTTATACACTTCTAGATATAGATGTCAATATTGTTAGAGATGGACCGTGTATGTCAGTAGTACAACAACAACAATTGTTGCAACCTGTTAAAACTAAGAATGTTGTTACTGCCTTGAAAGAGTTGCTGGTGGATAGAGCACCAAGAATTGATTTATTTAATGTTGAATTCTACAAAACTCACTAGGAAATCATTAGAGAGGAGGTCACTCAAGAGAGATACAATTTTTTACCACTAGGAAGCTGCTGAAATGTTTAAATACAACAACAGTTACACTAGTGCCTAAAGTATCTACCCCTACATCAGTGAGGGAAAATAAACCAATAGCACTCTGCACAACCATTTATAAATTGATCTTCAAGATCTTACTAAAAAATATGGTCAACTTCATTGTAAGTTCATCCCAATCTGCATTTATAGAATGTAGGAATATATTAGATAATGTTATCATTGCTCATGAACTAGTGAAAGAATATTCAACGAAGGGAATTGCTCCAAGGTGCACTATTAAAGTTTAAATTAGGAAGTCCTATGATTCTTTGGAATGGAGCTTCTTCAAGATGGTACTACTGGAATATGGCTTTCCTACTCAAATAGTAAATCGTATCTTGGAGTGTGTGATTACTGTGCAGTACACCATACTTATGAATGGTGGATTAATACCCATGTTTAAGGCTAAGAAAGGATTGAGGCAAGGTGACCCCATGTAACCTTACCTATTTGTACTGATCATGGAATATTTGCATAGAACTCTACAACAACTAAGACATGAACCACAATTTAACTATCATCCTAGGTGTGAAAAGCTTGGTGTATTATAGATATGTTTTGCAGATGTTTTACGCATATGTTGTAGAGAATATATAGAGTCCATACACCTGCCACTAAAGAACTTTCAGTACTTATCTATAGTATCAGGCTTTAACGCAAACCTAATAAGATTTATATATACATAGATGGGGTGTCTGATTAAAGGACAAATCTTGACTTGCATATGCATCAGAGTGAGCTACCTTTTAAATACCTGGGAGTCTCTCTTTCAACTAGGAAATTAGCAGTACATAAGTGCTTACCCCTAGTTTAGAGAATGATAACTAGGGTGAAATATTGGACATCAAATTTCCTTTCTTATATTGGAAAACTTCACCTCATAAAAAGTGTACTATTTGAAATACAAACCTATTGAGCAAAAATATTTGTATTGCCAAAGAAGATTATAACAATGGTGACAATTTTATGCAGAACCTTCTCTGGACTAGTAGCAACAACTATTCGAGGAGAGCACAAGTAGCTTAGGAAAAAGTTTGTATTGGTAATTCTTTCGCTTAAAAGTCTTTTTAACGGTGGCCAACGTTAGAACTCACCTTGTTGCTACTTGCCGGACCAAGGAGGTAGTTAATAAGAAAATAATTATCAACATAGATTTAGTGTGATACTATCTAATAGTCTAATGTCAATTGGTGTGAGGGTGAAAACTAAGACATATATTGATGTGATGTCTAATCTGAGGTAAAGGTAAGGGTTAGTAAATTATACACACATAGCCGGACCAAGGTGCAGAGTGAAATTCCCTATTTGGAGGTCCAATCACTTAGGGATACATATCTTACCAACTTTGCATATAAAACACTAGAAAAATATTACTATTATTAGGAATACCACGTTAAGAGCTTATGGAGAACACATACACCCTAGTTTCTCTCTCTCATTGATAACAACAAAGTTTGAATCTTGCTCACTTGTTCCTTAAACAACAATCAGTTATTTGTTTCACAAATCCCCCCCTTTTATTTACTTATCTCGGAAATAAGTTGACTAAATGAATATAATAGTGAGTTAAGTTTAAGTCTAAACCATATTCCTCGTGGGATCGACCCCAACCTACAAGTTGGGTTCTATATTTGACAACGATCACTTATACTTCTTTAGGGAGGTGTAATTTGAGCGTATAAAATTTTATCACCGCTGCCGGGGAATAAGGCTTTTGGATTAAGTTTAACTACATTATTGAACTTTAGTCAATTATTTCCTAATTTAACGTTTTCTTTTGTTTTTGTTTTCTTCAGCTTTCTGCTCTAGTGTATGCCAAGTACATGGAGTCGAGGAGAACCACTGACCTCATATGATCCAGAGTTGAGCAAAACTTTGAGAAAGATGAATAACCAAGGGGTCCATAATAATCCAGTCATAGAGGAGCCTGAGGAACAAGTGAATAATGAGCATGCTCATGTTCAGGGTGATAATCTACTCAGAGATGCATTGAGGGTGTAGAACCCACCTGAACCAAGACTGCGTGATAATTACTGGGTCGATTTCAATACCGTTTAATCTGAAGGACCTATTGTTCTCCCTCCTCTACCTCCAGGGCATACATTTGTGGTGACTAGAAGTTTGATGCAAATGCTTACAACAAGAGGGTTATTCTCTGGTATGGCTTCGGAAGATCCGCATGGGCACATGGCTAAGTTGAGGAGTGTTTGCTAGAGTTGTGTGGGTCGACCAGAGTTGGACATGAATGTCATAGGGTTGAGAGTCTTCCCTCTATCACTGACTGGAGATTCTGCGGTATGGTTTTCTGAGCTTCCTTACAACTCAATTCACACATGGGATCAATTGCACAAGGTGTTCATGACAAAGTATTTTCCATTGTCCAAGAAGCCGAATCACAAGGAAAAACTGAACAACTTTGTAGCACTACCTAGAGAGTCTGTGAGTAGTTCGTGGGATAGGTTCACTGCATTCATACGAAGTGTTCCAAATCACCGCATTGATGATGAGTCATTGAAGGAATACTTCTACAGATTTCAGGATGACAATGGTAAGGCTGTGCTTGATACTATCGCTGGAGGATCATATGGTGAGTGCACTTTTGAGGAGATCGCAGAGAAACTGGAGAAGATTTCCCGAAATAATAAAGCATGGAGCACTAGAAAGTCAGACACTGGAAGAAACACTTTTGCAATTCAAGCTGCACCTAGTCAATCGGTCGATAACATTCGTGAGGAGATGGCTCAGATGAGGATAGAACTTAGGTTGATATTGAAGCATGTGAGCGGAGGTGCAGAAAAGGTGAATGCGGTAAACTACTTGACTAGAACTTCACCACCACCAGTTGAGGAATGCTACTATGATGAAGATGCTTACTTTGTGAATGATCATACGCGGTGTTTCCGAACCAACACCAAAGGTTCCAATTCAGATAATTGGCGCCAAGGTAAGAAATATGGTAACTACAATCGAGAAGGTCAGTATGTATGGGATGGGAACTGCACTTGCGACAACAACTACAACTGAAACAACTATGGCAACAGGATTTAGAGAGTTGGGCCTTATGTTCCACCTGTAATTTCGGGAATCTGGCAATAGGGAAGCTGGGGGTAGTATGTCACTGATTGAGGATATGATGCAGAAGATGATGAGGAGGTTTGACACGATTGATGAGAATGTGAAAGAGATACAAAACGACTTGTCTGGAATTGGTAAAAAAGTTGATGCCCATGCAGTGTCGATCAAGCAACTAGAGCAGCAGATGAATCAGTTGTCCACTAACCAATGTCAGCCTGGCACACTTCCTAGCAACACCATCCAGAATCCAAAGAATGATGGGCATTGTATGGCACTCACAACTCGAGGGGGTAAACAGACCATTGATCCACCTATGCCGTCTGAGGTTGAAATTGTGGTCGAAAAAGATGATGATGAGATTGAGGTTACTGGAGAGTCCAAGAATGCTACAGAGAAGGAAGTGGAGATAACCCAAAATTTGTTCCCATGCCTAGACCTCCACCTCCATTCCCACAGAGGTTAGTAAAGAAGAATGACGAAGGAAAATACCGCAGGTTTATTACTATGTTGAAACAACTTTCCATCAATGTTCCGTTGATCGAAGCTTTGGAGAAAATGCCTGGGTATGCAAAATTTATGAAAGATTTGGTGACTAAGAAGAGGGCCGTCAGTTTTGAAGATGATGATAAGTTGGAACATTGCAGTGCTATTGCTACTAGGTCACTTGTACAGAAGAAAGAGGATCCTGGTGCTTTCACTATTCCTTGTACCATTGGGTTGTTGCATTTTACAAAGGCGTTGTGTGATTTGGGTGCAAGAATTAATCTGATGCCATTGTCTATTTAAAAGAAGTTGGGTTTAGGGGCTCCAAAACCGATTGCGATGCGATTACTCATGGCCGATAGAACTGTGAAGAAGCCCATTGGTGTTCTCCAAGATGTACTTGTGAAAGTGGAGTCGTTTATTTTTCGAGCGGATTTTGTGATACTTGATTCTGAGGTTGATTTTGAGGTTCCCATCATCCTAGAGAGACCATTCCTTGCTACTGGGGGTGCCTTGGTTGATATGGAGAGAGGGAAAATGAAGTTCCGATTAAATAATGAAGAGGTAACTTTTAATATCTGTAGGTCCATGAAGCATGAAAGCTATCTCAAGTCAGTGTCAGTGGTGAATCATATTGTGGAGTGAGGTTTTGATGTGTCTATTGAAGAGAGGTTGGGTGTTGATGCACTGGCAGCGGTAATGATGAATATTTAGGGTGATGTTATTGAAGAGTATGATGAATTGGTCCCCGACAAAGCTAATGTAGTAGTGGATGCTCTTAGTAGGTTGTCTATGGGTAGTGTTTCTCACATTGATGATGATAAGAAAGAATTGGTACGAGATGTACATAGATTGGCCCGTTTGGATGTTTGGCTGGAAGACTCTACCAAGGGTGGTGTCATGGTTCATAATGGTTCCGAATGATATTTTGTGGCGGATGTGAAAGCTAATTAATGTCTAGACCCGATTTTGGTAGAATTGAAAGAAGCGGTACTCAAGAAGTTCGTTGAGGCCTTCTCCCAAGGGAGAGATGGGATACTTAGATACCAAAGTCGTTTATGTGTTCGAAATGTTGATGACTTAAGGGAACAATTTTTCGCGGAAGCTCATAGTTCTCAGTATTCTATTCACCCGGGAGCAACCAAGATGTACCGTGACTTGCGGGAGGTCTATTGGTTGAATGGGATGAAGAAATATATTGCGGGATTTGTGGCTAAGTGTCCAAATTGCCAACAAGTGAAAGTTGAGCATCAGAAATCGGGAGGTTTATCCCAATATTTTAGCATTCCTACTTGGAAGTGGGAAGATGTGAATATGGACTTTATAGTAGGGTTGCCACGTACTCGGCACCAATATGACTCGATTTGGGTTATAGTAGACCGAATGATGAAATCGGCTTATTTTATTCCCATCAAGGTTTCTTATGCGGCGGAAGACTATGCCAAATTGTATTTAAGGAAAATGGTAAGATTGAATGGTGTGCCATTGTCCATTATCTCCAATAGAGGTACTCAGTTTACTTCTATGTTTTGAAAATCATTCCAAAAAGGTCTTGGCACAAAAGTGAAGCTTAGCATGGATTTTCACCCACAAACTGATGGGCAAGCGGAGCGAACAATCCAGACTTTATAGGATATATTGAGAGCATGTTTCATCGATTTCAAAGGAAGTTGGGATGATAACTTGCCAATAAAAGAGTTCCCCTATAATAATAGCTACCATTCTAGTATTGGTATGGCCCCTTTTGAAGCACTTTATGGAAGGAGGTGTAGATCTCCTATAGGGTGGTTTGAAGTGGGTGAAGTTGCCTTGATCGGACCCGAGCTAGTTCATGAGGCCATGCAAAAGGTCTAGCTCATTAGAGAGAGGTTGAGAATATCCCAAAGCCGACAAAAGTCCTATGCCGATGTAAGAAGAAGGGATCTAGAGTTTGAAGTTAACGATTGGGGTTACTTGAAAATCTCGCCCATGAAGGGTGTGATGAGGTTTGGCAAGAAGGGGAAGCTTAGTCCCCGATATGTAGGCCCATATAAGATTTTGAGGCGTGTTGGTAGGGTTGCTTATGAGTTAGATTTGCCAAATGAGTTTGCAACCGTGCTTCCCAATTTCCATGTTTCTATGTTTAAGAAGTGTGTTGGAGATCCGAAATCCATAGTTTCTCTTGAAGGTTTGGGATTTGATGAGAGTCTTTCATATGAGGAAGTTTCAGTTGAAATTTTGGACCGGCAAGTTAAAAAACTGAGAAATAAGGAAGTTGCTTCTGTGAAGGTATTGTGGAGAAACCACTTAGTTGAGGGTGCTACTTGGGAGGCCGAGGCCGCTATGAAGTCCCGATATCCTAATCTTTTTCCTTCTACTCTAGCTTGAGGTAATGAGGTTCCTTTTGGTTTGTTTATGATTTGAAGTCATGTGTGATATAGATGTTCCCATGATTTCCTTATGTTATGCATGTTCATGAAAACTTGTGTTTTGAAAGAAAATGAGTTTATGTGATTGATTTTCCTCATGTTGTAGTGCATTGAGTATGAGTTGCCTATAGACTTCATGAGATTAATTGATGAACACGTTTTAGATACACATTTTGAGATTGAATTGCATATGATCTCCATGTGATTCTGTTGAGCATGTTTTAAGATGGAGAAGGTAGTTCCTCCTTGAATATAAGAAATTTGAAAATTTCATGCATATTGGGTTGTTAGATATAGTTCCTAATTCCTTATGGTGCATTGAGTATGTTTAGCTTAGAGATGAAGTTCCTCTTTAGTTGTGTACATTTAGATGAGTTGCATACATGATGAGCTGCTAGTCTTGAGTCTTTTTGTCTAGAAACGTGCTTAAAATCTCATTTGAGGACAAATGATCCCAAGGGGAAGATAATGTAATACCCCAGATTCGGAACGAGGCAAATAGTAACTTTTGGGAAAACTGCAGGTGCCGACCAACAGTGGCCAACCAAAGACCGTGGTTGGGACCACGAACCGTAGGTGGGTCCGTGGTTGGGCACCTCAGGAAAACCCTAGGTCAGGACGACCACTGGACCCACAAACCGTAAGTCCATCGAAGCCCCGTGGTCCAGAGGTCTGTGGATGGCCTAAAAGTCTCTAACAATAAACCACGCTTGACTAGGACGGACCGTAGGTCCATCCACGGTCCACAGTCGTGATCTCGTCGGTTAGGTCTGGGGGGTTAATTTAGGGGTATATGGGTCTTTTCCCATTTTGATCAAAATAATGTGGTGTCATTTTGCCTAAGTATAGACCACCTATATAATTAATTTTAACCCCCTAAACCCCTCATTCAAGTCATTCTCTCAAATCTCAAAAGAAAACCCAAAACTCCTTTCAAAATATTCTCTCTCTAGAAGTTGAAAGAAGAAGGAAGAAATTGAAGCTAGGTCAAGTTCAAGTCTCCAATATTTAAGCTTGTGAGGCCTTTGTATAAAGGTATGATAGATTTTCATCCATGGATATCTTCCATCCATGGAGTCCTCTAGAATTTCCCCAATTCTAGTTAGGGTTTCTTCCAATGTTGTGGGTTATGATGATTGTTGATCCAATTGAGTGGATTGTAATTGTTTATGATAGAATTAGTAGAATTACATGTTTTTAGAGTGAAATTACATGTACCCATGCCTATTCCATGATTCTAACCTAGAATTGATATAATTGGGTTGAAACCATGAAAGGAAACTTTGTGGGTTTAGACTTGTCCTTATAGGATTGATTAATTATGATTAGAATTTCTTGAGAATGAAGCATAGATGATGATCATGAAATCTAGGGCTTTGAGAGTAAAGCTTATGACATGAATTGTTGGTAATTAATTTTATTGTTGAGGAAGGGATACTTCCAACATGAATGGCTAATTATGAATGAATGAATGAATGTGAAAGGTTTTCTCACATGAATGATTCTAGGTTTGAAAGGATTGCTCACCTAAAATAAATCTAGACTAAAAGCTAATGTAATTAGTGAGGCTAGAGGCGATTACCCTTGACCTCCATATGAAAGGATATGAGGTGATTCTCGTATTCCTTAAAATTGAACAAGAGGTGAGTCCCCACGTTCTTATTATGATGAATGGACATGGAGGCGAGTACCCATGCTCCTTATGAAATGATGTGGAGGCGAATACCCGCGTCATATGATGAGATTATGAAGGCGAGTTCCCGCGATCTAAAATTAAGTAAGGCAAGAGGCGAATACCCATTAGCCTTTGTCAGTTAGGCAAAGAGGTGAATCCCCATGTCTGTAAAAGTAGGTATCAATAATGTGAATGATGTTGAGATAAATTAATAGCTTTTATTGATTCTTGATATGCCTTCCATGAGGTAAGTTGACTAGAGGCGGATGACCCAAGTCTTGACTAAGGTTAAGTAAGGTTACTTGAGAAGTACTCCTTTCTTATTATGATGATGATTTATGTGCATTTGATTATGCTTATGGTTTATATTGACTAACCCTTATGTTTATGTTGTTTATGCTAGCTATCATATTTAATACTTGATTGTACTAACTCATACTCTTGCCTACATTCTTATCAAATGTAGGGTCCGGCGACATAGATTCTCACACTCGTGGCTAGCTTCATTGTTGATCAAGGAAGTGATGATTTGGTGAGCCCTCATTGTGTTCGAGGATGTGATCACCCCTTTCTTTTATGTTTTTCATTTTATGTCTTGGACTATTAAATGGGTTGTGACCCAAGACTTTATTCATGTTGTTAGATGGTTTGAGACCATTGTGTTAGACTTCCGCTCGTTTTATAAAAGACATTGATTGTATTGAAAAGTTTTAAATTCTCGCTCATTTCTACTACTTTAGGTTATGATATGCTAAGTGTCTTGTATGAGGCCTCTCGGGGTCTTATACGACTTGTTAGATCTAGGGGGCACCCTTGGGCGTGGCATTTATTTTGAAGGAGGCACATTTCTCTAGATACTCTATTCATCTGTGATCTACTAAGATGTACCACGATTTGAGCCTGCATTACTGGTGGTATGATATGAAGAGGGACGTTATAGAGTTTGTGGTTGGGTTCTTGACTTGCCAACATGTCAAGTGTGATCATTGATGACCTGATGGTGTGTCTTAAATGATACCCATTCCTACTTGGAAATGAGAGCCTATTACCACAGACTTCGTAGTGGGTTTATCTAGCACCGTGGTTGGTTATGACTCGATCTGGGTGATTATTGATAGGTTGACGAAGTCCGTCTATTTCATTCCAATTTAGGTAAAGTCCATGGTGGAAAAGTTAGCTCGACTTTACATTAGTCAGGTAACTCAACTGCATGGAGTGCCAATTTCTATTATTTCAGATTGAGGTTCACTCTTCACTTCTCACTTCTGCAGGGCCTTATAGCATGGTTTGGGTACTCAGTTGGACATGAATACAACTTTTCACCCAGAGAAATTGAAAATTGGAGTGGATGATTAAAGTGTCAGAGGACATGCTTCGAGCGTGAGTGATTGACTTTGGAGCTCATTGGGACCAGAACTTTCCTTTAGTGGAGTTTGCCTACAATAATAGTTATCATTCAGGTATTCCGATGTCCCCTATTATAGGTGTTGTATGGTAGGAGGTGCAGATCATTGATATGTTGGTTTGATGCGGTTGTGATGGACTCATTGGATACATGTTTTCTTAGAGAAGCGATGGAGGAGGTCCATTTGTTTCAGAGTAGGTTGTGGATAGCCTCGATTCAACAGAAGAGTTATGGTGATAGAAGGGTTCAAGCCTTGGAGTTTATTGAGGGGAATCACATTTGGATCAAGGTGACACCTATGAAGGGTGTGATGAGATTTGGCAAGAAGGGCAAGTTTAGCCTTATATTCATTGACCCTTTTGAGATTTTGGGGAGGATTTGAGAGGTGGCCTATAAATGGCCATTGCCACGTAGCTTATCAGTTGTGCATCCGATTTTCTATTTTTCCATGTTTTAAAAGTATGTGCCAGATGAGTACCATGTCATTTCACTTGATTTTGTGGTTTTGGGTCCTGACTTTTTATTTCATAAATTTCATACTAGCTGCTTCCACTACTGTCACCCCTTAGTATTGCATTATTTGTGAAAGTTTCTATAGATATCTTGGATATGCAGGTTTGAAAATTAGGGTCAAAGGAGATTGCTTCAGTGAAGGTGGAGTGGAAGCACCGTTCAGTTGGAGAGGCCACTTGGGAGATGAACTTCGACATACGTGCCAGTGATCCTTAACTTTTACAAGCTTAAGGTACTTTCTTTTACCTTATGTTTTGGGATGAACATAATTTTAAAAGTGGATAATTTAATGTTCCTGAGGGTCATTTTTGGAAATTTTAAAAATATTACCATTTTACTCCTCCCAGTAGGTACCCCGAGTCTTGTTTGATCAGTTATAAATTTGGTTTTAAAATTTGATGAAAAAGTTGTGATTTTCGGAAGTTTTGAGTTTTAGAAGGTTCATGTTGTTAAAAGTGGTTGTTGGTAATAATTACAGTTTCGAGTCTCAAAATTGAATTTCGATAGTTCCATCAACTCCGAATTGTTGAATTTGATCTAGAAGAGTCGTCGTTTTCTGTCTTGGAGTTGTTTCATGGTTTTTAGCCCATGAGTTGGAAGTTTAAGTTGTTATGGACCATGCATTAACTTTGGTCAAAATTTAGAGTTCGGATGATTAGTTTGGATATCCGATAATTCTGTTGGATTCAGGGGATGGTTTGAGGCCTAGGTGAGGTCTTGGTTATTTTTTTCAGAGGTTTCGAAGGCAGTTTAGTATTTTTGGGTGTTAAGTTAGTTTATTGTGGCTTTCATGGTTTTTGGGTTAAGGAGACCTCATATCCGTATTTTGATGGTTCCATTGAGTTCGAAAGGTCGAGTTTAAAAGAGTAGCGTATCTCATTTTCGAAGTAAGGGTTCTGATCGAATCGCGAAGGTCTTTTTGGTGACTTTGTGCCTTATGTGAATTCCTGATTTTCTGAGTCTAGTGCTTGTTAATTTTTTCATTACAATCGTGGGGCAAATCCATGCGATGGTGAAGGTGTTTTTTTTCCGTGCATCGCAATTGTGTGGATGGACGATGCGATCACATGGTAAATTTTTTTTGATCATCACGATGTGTGGATTTTTATCGTGATTGCGATGGTCAAAATAAATGACTTGACCCAGATTTCTTATCGCAATTGTGAGGTGTGGGGTCGCGATCGCAAAGAATAAATAAGGCGTGGGAAAAAATATTTTTTCAAAAGTCGGGGTTTCATCCCCATTTCACCATTTTTGAACTCTGAAAGCTCGGTAGAGGTGATTTCCAGGTGGTTATTAAGTTAAAATAGTTGGGAAAGTATTTGTAACCCCAAGTCTTTATTTCCCACTTAGTATTTATGATTTTAAACATCAAATTATTAATTTTGAAATTCAAAGTTTGGGGATGTTCAAGAACTCTGGGTTTTGAAATAAATGGTGATTCTGGAGTGATCTCAACTCTGATTTTTTAATTGGTTTTCACCGGTGACTTCCAAATCCTTTGGGTAACATAATTTTACAAGAATTTCTAGATTTAAACCTAGTTTTTGAAAATGGACTTTTGGGCCAATTTTACCCCGATTTCCAAAATCTTCGATATGGGTATTTTTAGCTTTGAATTCTCATTGTGGTTCCTTATTTAATTAGATTTTTTTGATTTGGAGATCCATCAGAAAGGGAAGACTAAAGTACTAGAGTGATTGATTGATTTCTTGAGCCAAGTGGATCTTTTTGACTCTTTGTAAATGGTATTGAACCTTGTATGGCATTGTGTGTTAGGAGTAATGGGAATTTGTGAAGTTACACTAGTTTTTATGTATTGTTAAATGATGAAAATGATCTAGTAATCATAATGTGGGGTAATATAAGAATCTTGTTGGATTTGTGATTTATTGACAAGTCTTATGGATACCATGAATGGATGGATTCCTGCATTGATCCACCTTTGATTTTGTGCCAAGATTATCTTTCCTGGTTTGTTGTTGTGTAAGTTGTTATAATTGATCATATAGAATTTGGTGCTATGATACTATGTGATAGTACTTTGTCGAAATGATGAGAAATTAGGGGACGAGCCACGTGCTCCGTGGCAGATTATATAAAGAGGGGTCAAACCACATGCTTAGTGGTAAGTTCTGATCTGAGGGGTTGTGACACACGTTCCGTGGTATATTTATGGACTAATAAGTCCCTCATGAGTCCTGGACTGAGAGACATTGGGTGTGTATCATTAGGACATACATGTATCACTTTATATGGCATTGTACTACATTTGAAGCCCTCTGTTGTGATTGATGATAAGTTATTGTGGTTTTGAACTTGTGAAATATGTGGATGATTGAAGGTGCAAGTTGGGATGCTCTTTTCGTGCCCTTTTGTATTTGAGTGAGAATTGTTAGGTTTGACTGATTGTCTATTGCAAGTTGTAATTTGGAGGTTTGGTTAGAGTGGTTGGAGTACTTGTGTTCTTTGTTACTTTACTTAGGGTTATTAGGTTTGCTTGCTATGTACCAATCTTATTTGGTACTCACTCCTTTTCCTCTACACTTGCGTAGGTTATGACCCCAGATCATCGTGATCACGCATTCTCTTCCACGTCTGAGGCTTATTGTGGAGAGTTGTGAGGTAGTTGTTTGTCATCTCAATTTGAACCTCTTAATTGTTTATTATGTTCATTAAGACTTGGTTTTCTTTCAAATCTATCATAATACATTAATGACTTGTACACGTGATAACCAATATTGGGTTTTTAATTGTGTTATGTTATATTATCTACAATTATGAAATTTAGTTAGTATTTCATTATGTTTTCTTCCGCATTATCTTAATTGTTGGGGGTTAGGCTAACTTATCTTAGTGGGAATAGACAAGTGTCATCAGGCCCGTTTTTGGGTCGTGAAATTTTTTCCATATTGTTTTCATTAGAAGATTTCCAATTGAAACATTTTTTGCAATTCTCCCAATCCTGCTACTCTGTTTGTATTTCCTATTTGTTTTGGCATAATGTCTAAATTTCACCTTCTATCTGCATCTCCTTTACCGGTGAACTTTGATTTCATCATCATTCCTTAATTGTTGTTCGATTTTCCCTCTATTGTTTGTTTTTCCCCAATTCTCATTTACAATATGGCATGAGAGAAAGAGACAATAGAGTCAACTAATCCATTGTACATGCACCCCTCTGAGAGTGCTGGTTCTAGAATTACTCCCAACATTTTTGATGGATTTGGTTATAGGTCATGGTGGCATGGTATGATACGATCCCTGTCCGTGAAGAACGAGGTGGGGTTTTTCAATGGCAAGTGCAAAAGGCCAGATCTAGATTATCCTTTTCTCGATCACTGGGAATATTGAGAAGAGATGGTTACCTCCTAGATATTGCACTCACTCTCAAGGGACATTGCTGATAGCTAGCGGTATGTAAACGATGCTGCTAAAGTTTGGCAGGAGCTGGAAGATAGGTATGACCAAACTAACGGTGCTAAGTTGTATCAAATCTCAAAAGGAAATCTGTGACATCACTCAAGGATACATGAATATTACTGGTTATTACACTAAGATGAATCGACTATGGGAAGAACTTGGCACATTAGATAGCAATAAACTATGTAATTGCATATATGTTTGTGGTGCCAAAACTGTTATGCACAAAGCTGAACAGGATAGGAGGCTTATTCATTTCTTAATGGGACTAAACTAAGTGTACACAATGGTATGGGGAAGGACTCTAATGATGAACCCTCTCCCCACCATTGCCCAAGGTTTTTCTACTTAAATTCAGGAAGAAAAGCAATGGGAGGTGAGCAATCACTTAGCCACAGACAATACAACTTTGAATGCACATGAAAACACCCAGTTTATAACAAACTACATTCAGTACAAAAACAATACCACATGAAACAAGTCCAATAAGTAGTTCCATAGAGGTGGCCCTTCAGGTTTTCGAGTGTTTTGTGACTACTGCAAGAAGCTGAGAAACACCAAAAACAAATGTTACAGGCTCCATGGCTTCCCGCAAAACTTCAAGTTCAAAAAAGGGAAGAATGCAACATCTGTTGCAGCTGCACATGGTGGTACTGGTGAAATGTTAGATGATAGCCTAATTACTAACAAGAAAACTGATGGTAGTTTCACTCTAACAAAAGAGAAACAAACTCAACTGTTGCATTTTCTTGGATGTTTCTAGTGTGGATCACCATGGGAAGTCTCAGGCATTATCACCAGTAGAGCTGTAAACTTTGCAGGTATTCTTGCTTGCTCTACTCATAGTGAAATTATGGCAAACCTTTCATATAAATGTTGTCATTCATCTAGTGATTTTAAAACCCTAGACTCAGGAGCATCTAACCATGTGTCATATAATAGGAAAATGTTCACCAACTGTAAAACCTTATCCTATCCCTTTTTAGTTACCTTACCAAATGGATATAGGGTGAAGGTAACAAAAATTGGTGATGTTGTTCTCTCTTGACATTGCATAAAGTGTAATTTGTTCCTAGTTTCAAGTTCAATCTTATGTCTATACATTTTCTTGTTGTGCAATTTATCAAATCTAACATTACTTTCTCTACCTTGTCATATGTATTGCATACCTCTTCAATGAAGAGGCCTTTGGATATTGGTAGAGCAAGAAATGGATTAGATTTCCTTTGCATAGAGTGCCAGTTTTTTTAGTCTTCTCACATTTCATCGTCTGTTTTACTTATGACTTCTTCTCCTTCATTTATAAATAGTTGTAAGACTAATGATGTGTGTTCTACCTGTGATTATGTTGATATATGTGATATTCATGATTCACAAGCTCAATCCCCATCCTCTGTCCCATCATCTCTAAATGTCTATCATTTATGAAATAAAAAGTCCTATTCCTGTTCTTCTCATAATTCTTTATCTTGTTGTTTGTCCAATCACTAAAAATAGGTTAGGACATGTTCCTTTTGTGAAATGAGGAGGATATCCTCTATACCATCTCAGTTTGCTCCTAAATAACCCTTTTTATGCCAAATATGACCCATGGCAAGACAAACCAGGTCTCCATTTCAACAAAAGTTCCTCTCTTCAACTAATACACCTTTTGACCTCATACACATAGGCATTTGGGGACCATATCACTTAACCACACATAACAACCCCAAATATTTTGTGACCATGGTTGATGAATATACCAGATATACATGCATACTCTTAATGAGTTGAAAAAGTAACACCTTATATATCCTAAAGACTTTGGTTCAGATGGTGGAAAATCAGTTTCAAACTTCCATAAAAATCGTAAGATTGGACAATGGGTAAGAATTTACTAGTAACAAAGCCACATACTTTTATCAATCCAAAAGATTCATACATTAAACTCTTGTCCCTACACCACAACAAAATAGTATAGTAGAGAGAAAACATAAATACCTTTTGGAAACAGCAAGGGCACTTCTATACCAAACCAAACTCCCAATAAAATATTGGGGAGGGTGTCTTTTGACTGCCACCTACATAATCAACATGCTACCGTCTGTTTCTCTAAAAAAAACAAATGTCAATATAAAATTCTTTGCTAAATGAAAGCAAATTATTCTCACCTTAGATTCTTTGGATGTTTGTGTAATCCCACAACCCTAAAAATTGACATAGATAAATTTGAACCTAGAACACAACCTCATATTTTTGTAGGGTACCCCTTTGGACAAAATGATTCAACTTTCTTGATTTGTCCGTAAAGAAGATACATGTCTCTAGGGATGCTCAGTTTTATGAGAATGTTTTACCTTTTACTTCCTCACAAACTCATGTGAACCTTGAGGTTTCTATCATTTTCTCTGAGGATAACATTTCAAATGCATGGTAATAACAGATTGATGACATACCATCATCTAGTGTTACAAATCACAACACCTTACCTTGTATAGCACATACTTCATCTAATATAAAACATAATTGTCCTATTCCCACCACCACTCAAAATACTTCACGCAACCTCAATGTACACCCAAGTCCTAACTTGCCTATGTTTGATCCTGATGACCATTTGACCATACAACACCTAGGAGGTCTTCTAGAATCCTTAGTACACCATATCATTTGAAAGAATTTGCTTATTCTCCTCCTTTATTAAAAACCAAACCCAAACACCTTCTGCATCTCTCAGTGCTTCCTTCACAAATACTAGACATTTATCTATCTCATTTCATTGGATACAGATAGTCAACAAGGTCTGAAAAATATTTCTCATGATAGAGAACTTTATTCCTATAAGAAAGAAACTATGAATCATGCATAAAAAGCATCCATGATACAAGATTTTGAGGCTTTACATGCTAATAAAACATGGGATTTAGTTCATTTGCTTCCAGGAAAGAAATCAATAGGTTGTAGATGGGTCTAGATGATCAAGCACATAATTGATAGATCCATAGAACGATTCAAGGCAAGATGGTGGTAAAAGGATAAACTCAGCAAGCAGGAGTTGACTATACGAGGACCTTTTCACCAATCGTGGAAAGTACCACTATTAGAACTCTAACTAGAGTAGCTATATAGAATGGATAGAAATTGTATCAGTTGTATTTAACTGATACACTCTTACATGGAGATTTAGATAAGGATATCTACATGGATTCTCCTCAAGGATTGGAAATAGATACTCCACAGTTGGTGTGCAAACTCAAGAAACCTTTGTATGGTTTGAATCATGAATGTAGATATGATAAGCTCATAGAGACAGTTAAGGGGATTTGCCCATTTAGTTGAGGATTACTCACTTTTCTAAAAAAAATCTACAACCTCAGCAGTCTTTGTGGCAGTATATGTAGATGATATAGTGCCCACAAGAACAAATTTGAATGAAATCAACAACTTAAAGTCCTTCTTGCATGATGCTTTCAAAATCAAAGACCTAGGACAATTGCACTACTTCCTTGGTTTTGAGATTTTTATAGAGATGATGGTGTCATAATATCCCAAAGGACGTTTAATACAGAGCTATTAAAGGAGTTTGAACGCATGTCATCTGCAGTAGTAGCTGCTTCATTAGAATGCAATCGAAAATTACTGTCAGATGAGGGACCTCTTCTTAGTGATCCTACTTATTCTAGAAAACTGGTAGGGAAACTCAACTTTCTCAAGAATACTAGGTTAGACATTGCGTAAAGTGTTCAACAATTGAGCCATTATATGCAAGCTTCCAGAGAACCTCATCTCAAGCTATACATGTACTCATGTATTTGAAGAATTATCCTACCTTAGGGATCTTCATGTCAAAAGATCCTACATTCACTCTTAGAGCATATTGTGATTCATATTGTGCCTCTTGGCCTGATACCAGAGAATCAGTTAGTGAATATATTGTAATGCTTGGGAACAGTCTGATTAGTTTGAAGTCAAAGAAGTAGGCTACAATATCTCTTTCTTCTGCTGAAGCATAATACATGTCTATTAGAATTGTAGTTAGAGAATTAATTTGGTTAAGAAGGATCCTGACAGAGTTTGATGTTCCCTGCAGTAATGATAAAACTCAAATTACCCTTAAACCAAGTTCAAAGAGTAAGCGTTCATTGTCAATAAAAATACTCATCAAGAGAGATGGGGTCGAATCCCAAAAGGATTAATTTGTCGGTAATTAAAAAGATAAAGAATTACAAGATACTAGTTTGAATCTAAACTTAATGGTACACAATTGTAAAATTAAGAGGATCGTTTAGTGATACAATTAAGATTTGGGCAAAAAACTAATCAAGCAAGAGATAATTGGGAATTTGGGAGATTCGGGACTCAACACTCATTCAACGATCTATTGCAACATCAACACATGCTAATCAATCATAGGTAAGCTAGCTCATCTTTAACAACACTAATCTACTTTCGGTCTAGAAGTGTAATATCATGAAATCTCCTTTCGGTCTCAATCATGTAATTCAACACAACAGCCTTACCTTAATTTAGACCTCTCTTTCCAACAAGCCTTGCATTCAATATTGACTACCTAATTCTTCTCCTTCGGTCTCAAACTCAAGATTCAAAAGTTTATATGTGGGTATTAATCTAATTCTACACTTCACAAATTCTCCTTCGAGCAACCTACAAAGATCGGAAGCTGGATCTGAGTATGCACTCTCAATCATAAATTTAAACATGAAAACAAGATTAAACCCATTTTATAAGAGCATGGTATCACATACAAAAGCAAACGAATAAGAAATAATATATCCAAATGAATTGTCTATTTCTAGAACAAAACCCCAATCTCAATATCAATTACACCCACAATTCATGCAATACAAAGAAACGAAAAGAAGATAGGGTAAGAGATTTTACTAATAGGAACACAGTCTTTAATCCAAAGAATGAATTATGAGGCAACTTGCCTTCAAAGTCTCAACCCAAAATATGAAATGTAATACTAAGAGCTTTCACTAGTCTAAGCTAAGAGATCCCAAAATTCAATTCTGTTCAATAATGGACAAAAATTCCAAAAATCAGATCATGTCTTCTTCTTCATCTCTTTGTGTGAATATGGGTAAAAAATCTGTGAAATTCTTATTCTTCCCCTATCAAGATAGCCAGGCCTCGCAAAAGCAACTAGGAGTTTGTAAAAGTGGACATCCGTTCACTAAAGCGATCCCCGCTTTTGGGGCGCTTTTGCAAAAGAAAAACCCCACCTGGTAACTTAAGTGACAAGTTAACTTCATGTAACACCCCAGATCCGAAAGAGGGAATTATGGCTGACTTCAGAAAGTTGCAGGTGGCAACCACGTGGACCACCTATGGCCCGTGGATGAGACTATGGGCCGTAGGTTTGGTCCGTGGAAGGCCTTGCCTGAAGAAGGTATGAAGGCTCAGGATCACGTCCCGACCAATGGACCCTAGGTCAAACAACGGTTTGTGGTTGGGGTCCGTCGTTCTCTGGCAAAGAATCCATCATCTGACCACCATCGACGGCCGTGCAGGACAGACCGACGGTCTGTCCATGGTCCGTCGACTAGTGGCCGTGGGTCATGGCTGGCAGTTATTCTTCAAGGGTAGTTGGGTCTTTTCCTAATTAATTAACTCCTATACTACGTCGTTTTGCCCTTCACTAAGACCCCTATATAAGTATTTTAACCCCTAAATTTCCCAATAGAAATCATTCTCTCAATTTACTAAAAAGAAGAACTCTCTGAAATATTTCTCTCTCTAGAACTTGAAGAAGAAGAAAGATTCAACCTAGGGTTTCCATACAAGTCTCAATTCCTCCATTGAAGATAAGCATTTGGCTTTGAGGTATGATAGTTTTCATCCATGGATTCCTTCAATTCATGGAGTTCCCAAATTGCTCTATTTTCAAAGTTAGAAATCCTCAATTGAGTTAGGATTTTCTTCAATTGTCATGGGTTCTCTTGATTATTGATTGAAATGATTGAATTATGATCTCTTATGCATGAATTGATGAAATACTGTGATTTTATGATGATCTCCCCTATGAACCCATGTAATCCCTATGTTTTCAAGTTATGAATCATATGATGTGGGATTTTGATTATAAAGGAAGAGTTTTATGAAATTAAGCATGTATTGATAGAGTTGCATGAATCTTTAGTGAAATCCATACCTAACCCATGTTTTCTAAATAATGATGATTGAAAGTGGCTTCTGAGCCTTGAAAGGTATATTATGAGATTATGCATGTTCTTATGAAATCTATGCAAATGTTTTAAGGATGCTTTGACAGTAAAGTATCAATGATTATGTTCTTGTTGTATTGTTGAAAGGATTATTCTCCTATACACATAAAAGCATGATGCGAAAGGTTTTCTCACATAGTAAGGATTCTAAGGTTGAAAGGTCTTCTCACCTAATTGAATAAAAGATTACGAGCTATCCTAATGACTTAACTTGGATTGGTTATTGAGAGATACCTTTCCATGGATTATGACTTAGCTTGGATTGGAAAGATGACATGCCCTTCCATGGATAATAAGAACAAGTAAGAAATGACTATTCCGTGAGATTTATGCTTAGCACCAAAAGGATATTAAGATGGAAGCTCTCCCGTCAGAAGAGGCCGGATTTGTAGAAGCAATCTCCTTATCCCTTAACTATGTGCCCCCATAGGATAATTGTCTTGATAGACATTAACTAGTGGATCCAGTTAAGCTAGAAGTTCATGATCCTTAACTTGGCAAGTAGGACAACCCTTTTCGGTGTGAGAGACAACGGGGGATCATGTTATAGCTCACATGGTCTGTATGTCGGTTAAGGCTAATTCCCCACAGTAATAATGAACTAAAGTTACTTCAAGAAGTATTTCATATGTGTTCAAAGGTTTTAATGATGTTAGATTGCATTGACCCTGATTTATGACTTTTGTTTTCTAACCCTTTTATATCATGTTTTAGTTTGGTCAATTGCATGTCATGAAATGTTCCTTTTAGCATGATTTAAATGTTTTGTGCATAGTTATCATACTTGATACATTGTTTTGTACTAATGCATATTCTTGCCTACGTTTCCCCAAATGTAGGGTCCGACAGTCAAGGTTCTCAGTTTCATGGCTAGTGGTTGATTTCAAGATTTCTGAGCTTTGATGAGTCCTCATGCTTCGAGGACGGATTTTCGTTGTTCCTAGTTTCCTTATTGTATTTTTGTTTTGGACATGATGTTTGGGCTAGACCCAATTTCATTCTATTGTATTAGATGGCTATGGAGACAAATGTTTTAGACTTCCGCTTTTCTCTATAAAACTATTGGACTTGGACTACTGTTTACTTCTATTGTTCTATTTATTATGTTATGAATGCTAAGTGGCTTGTATGGGGTATCTTGGGGTCTTATACACCATGTTACATCTAGGGGGTTCCCCCTGGTCATGACAAATTTGGTAATCAGAGCACAAGGTTTAGAATGGTCCTAGGATGAATCATAAGCCATGTCAAGTAGAGTCTTGTTCATAAGTGTGAAGCGCGCCACATTTATGAATTAGAGGCTACAAAATGATTAGGAAACTCCACTTCTTTCATTACTCTTATGTCGTGCGATAGAGTTTAATTATATAAGGTCTCTATCCTAATCCTTAACCGATGCTCTACAGGATATGGCTACTCGAAGAGCTTATGCTAGAAGGAATGTGAGGGAGAATGTGGAACAAGAAGCTCCTCCCCAAGCTCCTCAAGTTTCGGTCGATCCGTTGGGCGAACAACTGACTAATGCGGACTTTAGGGATGCTCCTCAAGTCTTGGCTCAAGCTGTGACGGCCCAAGCAAACAGGGAGGTTGTAGTTTGCATGAACCCAAATGTGGGTACGACGGCTTATAGAGTGAAGGGCTTCAATTGGATGAATCGTCCAAAGTTTCATAGTTCTAAAGTTGAGGTAGATCCTCAAGAGTTTATTGATGAGGTCTATAAGGTCTTGATGATCATAGGAGTGACGCCGGTGGAAAAGGAGGAGTTGGCCACTTATTAACTAAAAGGTGTTGCTCAAACTTGGTTCAACCAATGGAAAGAAGGGAGACCAAAAGATGCAGTTCCTCTTGATTTGGAGAAGTTTAAGGCTGCTTTTATTGATAGGTTCTTTCCCCTTGATATGAGGGAAGAAAAGGTGCTTGAGTTTATCAACCTTCGTGAAGGAAGAATGAGTGTGAGGCAATATGCTTTGAAGTTCTCAAAATTTTCTAGGTATGCTCCAACGATGGTTGCTGATTCAAGGGAAAGGATGAGTAAGTTCATTTCTGGTGTGTCCAAAATGGTGGTTAAAGAGTGTCGTACCGCCATGATTATTAATGACATGGACATATCTATTCTTCATGGTTCATGCATAACATATTGAAGAGGAGAAACTCAAGGAAAAGTCAAGAGAGGTGAAGAGGGCTAAAACCGGAGATTGTAATTTTTCTCATGCAGGGTCCGATGGACATGGTCGTTCTATATTTCGACAAAGGTTTTCCGGTCAAGGTTCCTCCAATGCTCCTTCTAAGTTCAACAAGGATAGGGTTTCTAACCCAAGCCTCAAGGAGGGAATGGTAGTGGATATTCATTGCCCATTTCTACCGATACTAGGTGTTGAAGGAAGCACGACAGTAAGTGCCCAACCGGCATGGATGGTTGCTTTGGTTGTGGTAAGAGTAGTCATAAAATGAGGGATTTCCCGATGCTTAGGACTAAAGGAAGAGAGGGAAATCAAGCTCCTCCTAGTGGTTTGGGTCCCAATGCTCCTAAGAAAAACCGATTCTATACACTTTAGACTCGTGGTGAACAAGAGAGTTCTCCTGATGTGGTTACCGGTATGTTGAAAGTTTTCCAACTTGTTGTATATACTTTACTTGATCCCGGTGCTACCTTATTTTTTGTGACGCCATATGTGGCCATGAGGTTTGATTTGCTTCTTGATGTGTTGTTAGATCCTTTTTCTGTCTCTACTCTTGTTGGTGATTTTATTGTGGCTAAGAGGGTCTATAGAAAGTGTCCCGTTTCCTTGTCCCATAGAGTTACTCTTGTTGACTTGGTAGAGCTTGATATGCTAGACTTTGATGTGATTCTTGGTATGGATTGGCTGCACTCATGTTATACTTCTATTGATTGTAGAACTCGTATAGTCAAGTTTCAGTTTCTGAATGAGCCAGTCCTAGATTTGAATGGGGGAAATTCTATGCCTAATGGTCAGTTTGTCTCTTGTCTTAAAGCTAGAAAGATGATTTCTAAGGGTTGCATTTACTATCTAGTTAGGGTGAGGGATGTAGATTCTGAAACCCCTACTTTTGAGTAGGTTCCTTTTGTAAATGAGTTTCCGGAAGTGTTCCCAGATTACTTACCCGGCATGCCTCCCGAAAGGGAAATAGACTTCGGTATTGACCTTCTCTCAGATACGCAACCTATCTCTATCCCTCCTTACCTTATGGCCCCGACAGAATTAAAGGAGTTGAATGAACAATTGAAAGATTTATTGGATAAGGGTTTCATCCGACCGAGTATCTCTCCATGGGGTGCTCCAATTTTTTTTGTTAGGAAGAAAGATTGTTCTCTTCGTATATGTATTTACTATCGTCAGTTGAACAAGGTGACCATTAAGAATAAGTATCCTCTTCTAAGAATAGATGATTTATTTGACCAACTTCAAGGAGCAAGTTATTTCTCTAAGATTAACCTTAGATCGGGTTATCACCAATTGAGGGTGAAAGAGGATGATATTCCGAAGATGGATTTTCGCTCTCGGTATGGTCATTATGAGTTTTTGGTAATGTCATTTGGGTTGACTAATGCTCCGATGGCGTCTATGTATTTGATGACTAGGGTGTTTAGACAATACCTTGACATATTTCTGATTGTGTCCATTGATGATATATTGATTTATTTGAGATGTGAGGATGAGCATATTGATCATTTGAGGATCATGTTGCAAGTTCTTAAGGACCAACAACTTTTTGCGAAGTTTAGCAAATGTGAGTTTTGGCTAAGATCTGTAGCTTTCCTTGGACATATTGTTTCAAGTGAGGGTATTGAGGTAGATCCTAAGAAGACGGATGCGGTCAAGAGTTGGCCTAGACCTCTAAGTCCTTCAGATATTAGAAGTTTCTTGGGCTTAGCCAGTTATTATAGAAGGTTTGTTGAGGGATTCTCTTCAATTGCCTCTCCTTTGACGGCTTTGATTCAAAATAAGGCCAAGTTAACATGGTCCGAAGTATGTGAAAAAAGTTTCCAAGAGTTGAAAGATAGACTTACTTCCGCTCCGGTGTTGACTTTAACAGAAGGGACCGATGGCTTTGTGGTTTATTGTGATGCCTCAAGAATTGGGTTAGGGTGTGTGCGTATGCAAAATGGGAAAGTTATTGCTTGTGCCTCAAGGCAACTTAAAATTCATGAAAGAATTATCCTACCCATGACCTTGAACTAGTGGCAATTGTTTTTGCCTTAAAGATTTGAAGGCATTATTTGTATGGTGTGCATATAGATGTGTTTACCGATCACAAGAGTTTGCAATATGTGTTTAATCAGAAAGATCTGAATCTTCGCCAAAGAAGGTGGCTTGAGTTATTGAAAGATTATGAAATGAGTGTTCTCTATCACCCCGGAAAGGCAAATGTGGTGTCGGATTCTCTTAGTCGGTTATCTATAGGAAGTTTTGCTCATTTTGAAGAAGAACAGAAAGAATTGGTTCCAGATGTTCATAGATTGGCCGATTGGGTGTTCGGTTAGTGGACTCTACCAAGGGTAGTGTTATGGTTCACAATGGTTCAGAATCGTCTTTAGTGGCAGATGTGAAAGCAAAGCAAGTTCTTGATCAAATTTTTGTTGACTTGAAAGAAGCGGTGCTTAAGAAATCCGTTGAGGCTTTCTCCCAAGGGGGAGATGGGGTACTTAAATATCAAGGTCATTTGTGTGTTCTGAATGTTGATGACTTGAAGGAACATGTCTTGTTAGAAGCCCATAGTTTGAGGTATTCCATTCACCCACTAGCCACTAAGATGTACCATCATTTACGGGAAGTCTATTGGTGGAATAGGATGAAGAAGGATATTCCAGAATTTTTGACTAAGTGACCTCATTGTCAACAAATGGAAGTTGAGCATATGAAACCGGGAGGTTTGTCCCAAGATATTAGAATTCCTACTTGGAAGTGGGAAGATTGAAATATGGACTTTATTGTTGGTTTGCCTCGCACCTGCTGAAAACATGATTCGATTTGGATTATAGTTGATCGGATGACGAAATTGGCCAATTTTCTTCCCGTCAAGGTTTCCTATTCGGCGGAGGACTATGTCAAGTTGTACTTGAGAGAAATGGTAAAGTTTCATGGAGTGCCTTTGTCCATTTTTTCCGATCGTGGTACCCAATTCACTTCATAGTTTTGGAAGTATTTCTAAAAGGGTCTTGGTACTCTAGTTAAGCTTAGTACGACCTTTCATCCCCAAACTGATGGCCAAGCAGAGCGTACTATCAAAAATTTGGAAGACATGTTTAGAGCTTGTGTGATTGATTTTAAGGGTAATTTGGATGACCATTTGCCATTGATTGAGTTTGCATATAACAATAGCTATCACTCTAGCATTGGTATGGCTCCATTTGAGGCCCTTTATGGTAGGAGGTGTAGATATCCTATAGGTTGGTTTGAGGTGGGTGAAGTTGCCCTAATAGGTTGCAAGTTGGTACATGAGGCCATACAGAAAGTCTGACTTATTAGAGAAAGGTTGAAAACGGCTCAAAGTCGACAAAAGTCATATGGCGATATAAGAAGAAGAGATCTTGAGTTTGATGTTCATGATTGAGTTTACTTGAAAATTTCACCCATGAAGGGTGTAATGAGGTTTGGTAAGAAAGAGAAGCTTAGTCCCCGTTATGTAGGCCCATATCATATGTTGAGACGTGTTGGTAAGGTTGCTTATGAGCTAGATTTGCCAAATGAGTTGGAATCGGTGCATACGGTTTTCCATGTCTCTATGATGAAGAAGTATGTTGGAGATCCGACATCTATAGTTTCCTTAGAAGGTTTGGGAGTTGATGAAAATATTCCTAATGAGAAAGTTCCGATTGAGATTTTCAACTGGCAAGTCAAGAAGTTGAGAAATAAAGAAGTAGCATCCGTGAAAGTGTTGTGTAGGAATCAATTAGTTGAGGGTGCTACTTGGGAGGCCGAGGCCGATATGACGTCCCAATATCCTCATCTTTTTCCTTCTACTCCTACTCTAGCATGAGGTAATGAGTTCCTCATGGTTTGTTTTTTGTTTTGGAGTCATGTGTTTTTGATGTGTTTCCATGATTTCTTTCTTAAGCATGCTTTGTGAAAAGGTCAAGTTTTGAGAAAATGAGTTTGTTAAATTGACTCTTACATGTTTATGTGCACATGAGTATGAATTGCATGTAGACTACTTGATATGATTATATGAGCATGACTTTAGCTTGGAGTTGATGTTTCCTCCTCGTATATATGCATTTAAGTATGTTGTTAACTTGCAGTTGATATTTCCACCTCGGATGTTAGCTTGGAGTTGATATTTCCTCCTCGGATTTGTGCATTGCATGCATGTTGGGCTGCTAGTTTTAGTTTCACCCCTCTTATGATGTTTTGATAACATCATATATTGGAGACGATAGCTCCTCCTTGGTTATATGCATTGCATTGTAGGTTGGGTTGTTAGTTCCTCTCCTACTTTTTTCGTACTAGATTGAATCTCATTCGAGGAGGAATGATCCCAAGGGGGAGATATTGTAACACCCTGAATCAGAAAGAGGGCATTATGGTTGACCTCAGAAAGTTACAGGTGGCAACCACGTGGACCACCCACGGCCCGTTGATGGGACCATGGAGCATAGGTGTGGTTTGCGGAAGGCCCTTCTTGAAGAAGGCCTGAAGGCTCAGGACCACGACCTGACTAACAGACGGTAGGTCAGACAACGGTCTGTGGTTGGGTTCCGTGGTTCACTAGCCAAGAATCCACCTTCTGACCACCATTGCCGGCTGTGCAGGACGGACCATCCGTTTGTCCATGGTCCGTCGACAGGTGGGTGTGGGTCATGGCTGTCAGTTATTCTTCAGAGGTAGTCTGGTCTTTTATTAATTAATTATCTCCTATACTACATTGTTTTTACCTTCACTAAGACCCCTATATAAGTATTTTAACGCCCAAATTTCCCAATAGAAATCATTCTCTCAATTCACCAAAAAGTAGAACTCTCTCAAATATTTCTCTCTCTAGAACTTGACGAAGAAGAAAGATTCAACCAGGGATTCCATACAAGTCTCAATTCCTCCATTGAAGATAAGCATTTGTCTTTGAGGTATGATATTTTTCATCCATGGATCCCTTCCATTCATGGAGTTCCCAAATTCCTCTATTTTCAAAGTTAGAAATCCCCAATTGAGTTAGGGTTTTCTTCAATTGTCATGGGTTCTCTTGATTATTGATTTAAATGATTGAATTATGATCTCTTATGCATGAATTGATGAAATACTATAATTTTATGATGATTTCCCCTATGAACCCATGTAATCCCTATATTTTCAAGTTATGAATCACATGATGTGGATTTTGATTATAAAGGAAGAGTTTTATGAAATTAAGCATGTATTGATAGAGTTACTTGAATTTATGGTCAAATCCATATCTAAACCCATATTTTCTAAATGTTGATGATTGAAAGTGGGTTTTGAGCCTTGAAAGGTATATTATGAGATTATACATGTTCTTATGAAATCTATGCAAATGTTTTAAGGATACTTTGAGAGTAAAGTATCAATGATGATGTTGTTGTTGTGTTGTTGAAAGGATTGTTCTCATTTATACATAAAAGTATGATGTGAAAGGTTTTCTCACATAGTAAGGATTCGAAGGTTGAAAGGTCTTCTCACCTATTTGAATCAAAGATTAAGAGCTATCCGAATGACTTAACTTGGATTGGTTATTGAAAGATACCTTTCCATATATTATGACTTAGCTTGGATTGGAAAGATGACATGCCCTTCAATGGATAATAAGAACAAGTAAGAAATGACTATTCCGTGGGTATTATGCTTAGCACCGAGAGGATATTGAGATAGAAGCTCACCAATTAGTAGAGGTCGGGATTCTAGAAGCAATCTCTTTATCCCTTACCTATGATCCCCCATAGGATGATTGTCTAGATAGATATTAGCTATTAGATCCACTTAAGCTAGAAGTTCATGGTCCTTACCTTGGCAAGTAGGACAACCCTTTTCGGTGTGGGAGACACCGGGGGATCATGTTATAGCTCACTTGGTCTCTATGTCAGTTAAGGCTAATTCCCCACTTTAATAATGAACTATGGTTACTTCAAGAAGTATCTCATATGTCTTCAAAGGCTTTAATGATATTAGCTTGCACTGACCATGATTTATGACTTATGTTTTCTAACCCTTTTATATCATGTTTTAGCTTAGTCAATTGCATGTCATGAAATGTCACTTTTAGCATGAGTCAAATGTTTTATGCATAGCTATCATACTTTGTACATTGTTTTGTACTAACGCATACTCTTGCCTACATTTCCCCAAATGTAAGGTCCGACAGCTAGGGTTTTCAATTTCGTGGCTAGTGGTTGATTTCGAGATTTCTGAGCTTTGGTGAGTCCTTATGCTTCGAGGACAAATTTTCATTGTTCCTAGTTTCTTTATTGTATTTCAGTTTTGGACATAATGTATGGGCTAGACCCAATTTCATTCTACTGTATTAGATGGCTATGGAGACAAGTGTTTTAGACTTCACTTTTCTTTATAAAACTATTAGACTTGGACTATTGTTTTTCTTCTATTGTTCTATTTATTATTTTATGAATGCTAAGTGGCTTGTATGGGGTCCCTTGGGGTCCTATAGGCCATATTACATCTAGTGGGTACCCCTAGGTCATGACACTGCTTTTGACTGTTGTGAAAGTGAACTCCTTCTTCGCAGGTGCGACATTAGAGGCTATTTTCTATCAGTTTCAGCTTCTTTTTCCACTCTTGTCCATCAATCTCCTTCCAAGCAGCAACTGCCTAAAATCATCACAATTCAATGAGTAATTAGCCTCTTTCTCTATTTGAGTGCCACAAAGCTACAAGAAAAGAGCCTCAAATGAGTGGAAATTCACCACTCATCAATACCCCCAACATAAACACTTTGTTTGTCCTCAAGCAAAACAAAATAAAAATTATAAGAGTCACTCAATTTAAGCACAACTCACTTTCATATGAACTAAGGATCATGGTCATGGTGCTAGTTTGTACTAATAATTAGCATGCAAGAAAGTGACGACCAATTTGAGAAACTCCCCCAAGTTCAAGCATAATTTTCAAACCACAATGCATCTTCAAGAATGATCAAGTGACAAAACAAATTCCCAAGAAGTGACTTAAAACTACTAGTCAAAGAAACAACTTCCCCTTGAATCAATTTTGGAATCTATCAACTTCACCAATTCATCCTAGTTTTCATGGCCTCACAAGAAATAAAATGTCCCACAAATGCACACGTAGGTGTTCACAAGACAATGGACAAAAGCAACAAATACTCACACTCACAAGGAACAACTCATGCACACAAGTGCCACAACATAAGATTGCCCATATTTCCAATCAATCATTGGTTCAACTTCATTTGGTTAGAGATGTCAATGGACTTTGTTAATCTTGTAATGTAGGCTTAGGTAAGGTTAAGATATCATTTAAGTACAAGTGACTACACTCTCCTTTAACACTACACAACAACTCATCATTTTTCAACTTTACCATTTTTCTTCACTTTTCAAACCAATGGACATTTCACATTATTTTTCATTTTTCCTTTCTCATTTCCACACTAAATGCTCTACATGCAACCATTTTTAACTTTTGGAGGATTCAAGACTCATTTATTTACTTTCTTTCCTTCTTTTTCAAAACTTTTTCTTCCTCTAAGACTTTTTTCTGCATTCTCAATCTCCCTCTTTTTTTATCAAGCTCTCATGTGGTAAGCATCCCTTCTATGATTTTCCCGTAACACCCCCAACTTCAGCTTTTAGCCTCAATTTTCATAATTTCAAGTTCAATGAAGCAAGGGTTCAAAAGAAGATTACTTTTTTAAAAAAAGAATACTTGTAGTGAGGTTGCCAATAAAAGGATTAAGCTCAAAGGGGACAATTAAGGATATATTTAGTGTAAGGGGAGATTTTTAGGCCAAGTAAACTTTAAGAACAATCACAGAAAAAGCCTAAGATTATTTCTTCAACAAAACTTAATTAGAACCAACATTTCAAGATCAACCGGGCAAGTTCTAGTTAAAACAAACAAACAAAAGGAATTATTTCAAAACTCACCACACATGACATGCAAACTATTCAAGATAGATCTATTTCACTTTCTAGTCAAGAACGAATGAGCTATTTTTCACATTCCCACCTAGTAAGTTGGAGTCACAAAAAGAGTCAAAATATTGCAAAAGTCATTCACTTCCACAATTTTCAGAGAGGTGATCTCATTTATGATTCACAAGGCATGAATAAGTCTATTAGGACCAAACAAGTCACAAGCTCATATCAAAGCACTAACAAGACAACAACACTCAACAAAACGACAATTTTCCCTTAAGAATAACTTCACACAATCTATTATTGGGCAAACTCAAGCCTTTTCATTGAGTATTCACCAGGGCTTCCAATCTCACAAGCTACGGGTACTTAGACATCCCCTTCTTCAAGTTATACAAGAAAGAAACATAGCCATGAAAATTTATTTTCACTAAAAGAAACTACCAAAAGAAATGCAAAAACTATAAAAATAATGACCAATCCACACAATATAGACAAAGGCCCGACAAGGGCAATCAAAAAAACCAATCAAGAATATCAATAAAATAGTAGAAACAACCCAAAGGGAAGAACCCCTAACTAAAATTGTATTGTGTCCTCACAACACGAGTATAGAAATCAAAAAGAGAATATGAAAGGGCTCCCTGGACTACCTCAATCCTTCTCACTCTCAGTGGCCTCACTGTCCTTAACTTCATCATCATCACTCCATGTAGCTAGTTCATCTCCATCCTCATATGGCCTCAAAGTCGGGAGTGGTCCATTTGCCTTCAACACCTTACAGAGGCCTTTGATCCCCTTCCACATCTGTGTGAAGAACTTGTCTCGAGTTTTCTCCCTCTTCTTCATTTTGCTATGTGAGCTACTTAACTCGCCATGTGACTTGGCTAAACCGGTGTAGGCCTTCTCCAAATTTTTAAGATGAGATTTTTTGCTTCCTTTGATCTCTTAAGTAAACATCGAACTCATGCTATGTCACATATTACACTGGCTTAAAAGATGACTCACCCGGCCCTTGAGGCAGCCTCATCACCATCTCCTTCACAATCTTCAACTCACCAGCCAATAATTCAAATTACCCAAAAACCGGAGGTATAGGAGAATCCTCCTCCACATGAACGGACTTCCTGGAATCAACTTTCATTTTCTTGCAATTCATCATTGTGCCTTCACCATGTATCTTAAGAAGAACGATTTGACTTTTGGGTTCCACCTAAATATCCACTTGGTGCACTTCCACTTCAGCCTATTTGCAAAGCTCTATGATCAATGAAGGGACAACGAGGGAGAGTCTTCCATGAAGCTTGAAATCTCGAAACCCATTTACGATCAAGTGTCCCATATTTAAAAGGGACATCATCAAGTACACATGCCATGATCTATGCCTGTAATACCGAAATGTTTCTAACGTTCCCACCTAGGGAGATGCGGCTGCATACAATGGACATCTATGTTGTTTCCTCAGTCGTCAATTATGAACATAAAATTCAAGCATTTATGATAGCCCATGGGACACCCTACACACAATCCTTAGCCGTAAAGGCCTCAATATCATGGTCTAGCAACCCATAGACGGTATTTATAGCTTCTGGCCTATAGTCAACAACCTTGCCCCGAATAGTGATCAACCGTGTTGATATGTCGCTTTCCATGAGATTGACGTAAAATTCCCTCACCCATTACTCGTTTGCCTTGCATGGTTCAGGAGCAAAGCAAATCCACCCGGAGTTCTCCAACCGTTGGTAGAAGTTTGGAAGCATCTCGGCCACCTTATCCAATGCAATGCCCCTCTCAAAGAGTAACTTCTTATTGATTAGATCAGAATAGTAGTTCTCCTGAGCCTTGCAAGACACAAATCAGTGTTGATCCTAATCGACTACAACTTTCTCATCAAAACCAAGTTGTTGTGCCATTCTTGAATTTTTAGAAATCTAAAAATCACAATAGCAATGAAAATGTAAGAAACACTTGTGAAACAATGCTATTCTATTGGTAGAAGTCAAAGAAAAGGGATAGAAACTAATCCGGGAAAAAAAATAGGCCTGCATAAAATTTTGAATGCTAGCATAAAATTGTCTCGAATCTCGTAAAAGCGAGGCCATGTTCTCTTAAGCAAAAATCACAAAAGAGACCAGGAGACCTCTTATGCACAAATCAAAAAAGTGAAAAGAGGGTTGCTAAAGCGAAGTTTGCTTTTGCAACAGTGAGGTCGCTTTCGCGACTAGTCGCCTCCTAAACATGAACATCCAATTTTTATTACACATTTTTGCACAATAATTCAACTTTCAATCGATTAAAACAAACAAAACCAAACAAGTAATTGAAAAACTGAATTATTTTGGCATAAAAAACTTCAAAAATCATCTTTGAGTTCTTATGAGCATTTTATCAAACACATGGTGCACAACCTACTTTTCATCAATTTGATCATAAAATGGGTACTCAAGAATTCCGCAAATACAATAATTCAGCCCACACACATGTGTTGAAAAATTAACAAGCAAGATTCAGCCAACACATAAACAAATTTAACCCCCCAAGATTGAGTAAATCCTACCCACATAATACCCCCCCAACTTTCACAAGATTCCGAAACAAATTTACTATTTCAAGAGAGTAAAAGTGAGAGATACATACCGGATTGTGCTTTCACAATGAAGATCAAGATTTTTGAAGTTGATTTGAGACATGTTAGAAAAAGGGCAAGAGTTTAGACCTTTTATTTTTGTGTTATAACCATTTGACTCCCCGCAGTCTGATTTTTGAATACCTCACCTTCACATAAGTGACATTCGGTCCCTTTTGTTACCATTCATTAAAGAGCGGGGTTTGCTTTTGTGAGTCCCTTCCTCTTAAGCGATGTTCGCTTTAGCGAGAGGATGCCGCTCTTGCGGACTTCGCTTAAGCGAACCTCTGCTCGCTTTTGGGACATCAGAGGCCTTTTTAGCAGGGTCCTTACTATATATTTTGGTTAACTCAAGGCTCATTGGCAGATCTACCGAGTCTTAATAGGTGAGCATGGGCACCCAAAAACTCCCCCATGTCATATGTTATGGGGTTTTGTCCCCGAAATTCGTTTCCTTGAAGATCCTTGCCTCCAAACTTGTTCAATTCAACTCCAAATACTCTAAAATCATGAGGATTAGTCAAAAATAAAAATATAAGCCAATCAAAAATTAATAATTAAACTAAGAGTTAAAATTTTTGATACCGATGGGTTACCTCCTATCAAGTGCACAATTTAATACCGCGATGTGACGTCGGGTACATCACCCTATGTGTTTCCACTTTAAGGAAATGAACTTTCTTCCCATTTTTAGATCAATTACTCTCTGAAGAGCATGGGGAGTGCAAAAGAGCATGAAGAGTTCCACTCGATCTCTCCACTTCGAAGAATTGAATTTCTTGCCCAACTTCCACATGTTTTTGTTTAGGATCCTTGGGAAAGAGTGAGAGACTCATGAGGCCACTAGCCAATGTTCGAATACTAGGTGCTACGGCATTGAAGTAACCCAAACATTGATATTGTAACACCTTGGATTCAAAACGAGGCAAAAGCAGCCATCTCAAGAAATTGGAGGTGCCATCCACGACCGGCCACCCACGGCTCGTGGACAGAGCCACAGACCGTAGGGAGGGCCCATGGTTGGTCACCTCCAGTTTGGGTGCAGACCTTAGGACCAGGGCCTGACCAACGGTTTGTCAGTCAGACCACGAACCGTGGTACAGGGTCCGTAGGTAAAAGGCCCCAGAAATAGAGTTTCTGACCACGAACCATGGCTCACCAGGATTGGCCGTGGGTCAGACCATGGTCCGTCGACTAGGTCCGTAGGTGGTCACCTGGACAGTTATTTTTAGGGGCAATTGGGTCTTTTCCGGTTTTAATTAAATCAAATTGGTGTCTTTTTGCCTAAGTCTAGGACACCTATATAAGTATTTTTAAACCCCAAAACCCCTCATTCAAGTCATTCTCTCAAATCCCAAAAGAAAATCATCTCAAATATTCTCTCTTTAGAAGTTGGAAAAAGAAGGAGGAAGGTGAAGCTAGCTCGAGATCAAGTCTCCAATTTTCAAGCTTGTGAGGGCTTTGTAATCAAGGTATGATAGCTTTTCATCCATGGATCTCTTCGATCCATGGAGTCCCCTAGAATTCCCCTAATTTGATGAAAAATTCCCCAATTCTAGCTAGGGTTTCTTCTAATGTTGTGGGTTATGATGGTTGTTGATCCAATTGAGTGGATTGTGATTGTTTATGATAGAATTATTATAATTAAATGTTTTTAGAGTGAAATTACATATATCCATGCCTATCCCATGATTTTAACCTAGAACTGATATAATTGGGTTGATGTCATGAAGGGAAACTTTGTGGGTTTAGATATATCCTTATAGTATTGATGAACTATGATTAGAATAGCTTGAGAATGAGGCTTAATTGATGATCATGAAATCTAGGGCTTTGAGAGTTAAGCTTAGGATAAGAATTGTTAGTAATTGATGTTATTGTTGAAGAAGGGATACTTCCCACATAAATTGCTAATTATGAATGAATGAATGTGAAAGGCTTTGTCACATAAATGATTCTAGGTTGAAAGGATTGCTCATCTAAAATGAATCTAGACTAAAAGACTATGTAATTGATGAGGCTAGAGGCGATTACCCTTGACCTCCATATGAAAGGATATGAGGCGATTCCCCTACTCCTTAGAATTGAACAAGAGGCGAGTCCCCACATTCTTATTATGATGAATGGACATTGAGGCAAGTACCAGTGATCCTTATGAATTAATGTGGAGGCGAGTACCCGCATTATATGATGAATGATATGGAGGCAAGTACCCGCATCATAAGATGAATAGTGTGGAGGCGAGTACCCTCATTATATGATCTTAATGTAAGGCAAGAGGTGAGTACCCATTAGCCTTTAAGCAAGGGAAGAGGTGAGTACCCATTAGTCTTTACAAGTTAGGCAAGAGGCGAATCCCCATGTCTTTAAAAGTAAGTATGAATAATGAGACTATTGATGTAAAGAATAAATGATGTGGATTGTTGATAGAGATCCCTTCCATGAGGTAAGCTTGACTAGAGGCGGATGACCCAAGTCTTGACTAAGGATGAGTAAGGTTGATTGAGAAGTATTCCTTTCTTATTATGATGCTGATTTATGTGCATTGACTATGCTTATGGTTTGTATTGACTAACGATGATGTTTATGTTGTTTATGCTAGCTATCATATTTAGTACTTGATTGTACTAACACATACTTTGCCTACATTCTTATCAAATGTAGGGTCCGGTGACATCGACACTCATTCTTGTGGCTAGGATCATAGTAGCTCAAGGAAGTGAAGATTTGTGAGTCCTCATTTGATTCGAGGATGTGATCACCACTTTCTTTTATGTCTTGGACTATTGTATGGGTTGTGTCCAAAGATTGTATTCTTGATGTTTAGATGGTTTGAGACAATGGTATTAGACTTCCGCTTCATTTTATAAAGACTTTGATTGTATTGAAAAGTCTTCAATTTCCGCTCATTTCTATTACTAATTTTTTTTGATATGCTAAGTGGCATGTATGAGGCCTCTCGGGGTCTTATACGCCTTGTTACAGCTAGGGGGTACCCCAAGGTCATGAAAAACTTGGTAATCAGAGTACAAGGTTAAGAATGGTTCTAGGATGCCTCAAACCATGTGAAGTAGAGTCTTGTTCATAAGTGTGAAGCGCACCATATTTATGAATGAGAGGCTACTAGATGTTTAGGAAACTTCACTTCTTCATTTCTCTAAGTCGTGTCTTTCTCTTAATCCTTATCCTATGGTTTTCAGGATATGACTACTAGAAGCGCTAATGCTAGAATGATGAAGGGTGACAATGTGGGTCAAAAAGTTCCTCCCCAAGCTCCTCCTCAAGCTCCGATTGATCCTTTGGCTGAGACTGTAACCAATGCGGAGTTTAGGTCGGTGTTCCAACTGTTGGCTCAAGCCTTGACGGCCCAAGCCGAAAGAGAGGTGATAGCTCCAGTGAACCTAAATATGGGTACAGTGGCGGCAAGAGTGAGGGATTTTACAAGGATGAACCCTCTAAAATTTAATGGCTCCATAGTTGAGGAAGACCCTCAAGAATTTATCGATGAGGTCTATAAGATACTTGCTATTATGGGGGTGACACCGGTAGAGAAAGGAGAGTTAGCCGCTTATCAACTAAAAGGGGTTGCTCAGATTTGGTTTAATCAGTGGAAAGAGGCAAGGACGGAAGGAGTGGGTCCCATAGAGTGGGAAAGGTTCAAAAGTGCTTTTCTTGACAGGTTCTTCCCTCTAGAGATGAGAGGCCAAGGTACTTGAGTTCATCGACCTTTGGCAGGGAAATATGAGTGTGAGGTATGGCTACCCAAAACCACGACAACCTTAAGAGAACACCGATGTAGTGCAATGAACTCTGTTAAAGACCTTAGATGATGACTGAAATTAGGCTTCTTGTTTCTTCATTCTTTATGATTTACAATGCCAACCACGTTTTGTCTAGATTTTCTATCATAGTTAATTTGTTTTGAAATCGATTGTGACTTACTCCACAACTCATTATGTCAGAGTAGGAGATTAGTGTATCATTTTTTGAGGCACTATGAAAGAATGTCTTGATAAGACGAAGAATGTGTGCTAGCGAAGCATGGTCAAATTTTGTGGCACCACAAATACATGGATTAGTTGATCGGGATGGGAGTGTGTCACGCCCCAAACCTACACCCTGAGAGTGGTTGGCACTCGAGAACCATTGCTGGCCCCAAGCGAACCCTTGGCCTGTCTTAACTCTTAGCGGAAGACTTATTCATGATCAAAGAAGGTATTGAAATACAATCCTAACTAAATTGTCTCAATAAATAACTTAGAATGTTTTAAAGATCAACATTCAACTGGCCGAAATGGCAACTCAAATCTCAACATAACTGAAAGGGAAATGCGAAGACTCATGAACTAACATCACCTAACTGTCTATGAAGCCTCTAACAACTGAGATGGACGTTGGGACAAGTCCCACAACATCCTAATGAACTAACTGATAAAGGAATAAAAGGGGTCCTCCGAAAGCAAGGAGGCTCACCAACAATTCTGAAACTCTAATAGAACCAGCGATGCGCTGGATGCTGATCCTGGTTACCTGTATCTGCAACATAACAACGATGCAGGACAAATGAAATCAGTACATTGAATGTACGAGCATGCGAGAGGAATTCTAAAACAAGACATACGCTTGAAAGGAACTGAAAGAACATACCTGGGCTCAACTTAACTCATATCAGTATAAAGCAATAATATGAATGCAATATAAAGAAAAACTTTTAAAACATGTATAACAACTCTGTGTATTGAGAAATATAATAGTAACTCAGTTTGTATGCAAAGATGCAATATAAACTATGTTTGTATATAAAAATACAATTAACTCTGTGTGTATAAGAATACAAAAATACTTTTGTGGGAGTTTCTCTAATCGACAACCATCACTTAAGAGCTATGTGATGATGTATCATTTTGCCTCACACTGCCAGGGCCGTCCTATACCTTGCCAGGGGTATAAAACCTAACTCACTAAGTGGATCCACTAGTCTATGCTAAAAAGCACAAAGGAATCATCTAAAAAGTATGACCCTTTTCTACCCATGATGGCTACATGGTTTATGGAGGCTGTGAGTTGTCTGAACTCTCCCTCATATCGGTGCTCAATATTTCTCCCAAAATATAACTAGCTCATATGTTTAAAAACATAAATTCTTTTTGTGGTTTGAGATTATTGCTCAAAAACTACCCCAAAGGTTCTCTAGGAAATCAGTGTTTCCCCTCTTTCTTAATTATGAAAGCATTTACTCTTTATTGAAAAACTAGCTCAAAGGCTCTGTTGAAAATTGGTGTTTCCTTTCTTGTTTAAATGTGAAAACGTTTACTCTTTGGGAATACATAGTCCCCATATACTCTTTTGAAGAAATAAACTTCACTCTTTACTCTTTAATCAACTCAAAACTCAAGTCATAAAATAAGTTTAAGGAATTTGTAAATGACTTTTGAAAACACTTTAGGAACTCTCTAGACTTGGCTCTTAACTTTCCTTGAATTTGAATTTATGAATTCAAGGTTATGATTCATGTTTATGGATAATATCATGATGTTTATTCGTACCTTAGAGAGTAGAAATCTAGTAGAAAATATAGGTACGTTTCAAGGGAACTCAAACGGAAAGAAGTGGGAAAGGGTAGAAGGCCTGGCGACCCTGGCGTACTGAGTGGTGCTGGGCACCAAAGCCTGAACAACAGTGTCTTGGTTGGGGCACACTGGCTGGCGTGGTGCCCCAGAGCCCCTACTATAGATGCTGATGTGGGACGCTCTGAGTGGCGCGGCGCCCAACCCCCATTCCCCAGAATTTTGACAAATCTCCTTGGTCGTTTTTCAACTCTAAACCCTCTAGATTCGATTGGTTCCTTCCCCAAATACATAGATACGAATACATAACTAAAATATGCAAGAATCTACTCAAAACAACATCAAATTTCATGAATTTAACTCAACAACTTCAACAATCAAGACCCCATAAAAACTTCAACAAAATCCATCAAGAACTAAATTTCTATACTTTCAAGAACATAATTTCGCTGGATTAAATCATGATTGGCGCGTGGGTGAACGAACCCAACGCTATGTGATCTCACATACCTCGTAGGGATCAAGCCTTGGAGAAATCCACAAGCTAACTTCAAGAACGCAACGATTCCTAGCTTATTTTCCTCTTTTCTCTTCTCTCAAAACCCTTAATCTTATGAAGCGTAAACTCAACAAATTCAGTTTAGACCCCAAATTAATTATCAAAGACGAATTTAAATAATTGGGTAGTGAAAAGACCATAATACCCTCCGAAAATCCAGTTTTGACTTTCCTTATCTAGACATCCCGACTTCAAATGGGCATATCTCCCTCATAAGAACTCAAGAATGAGCAAACTTGGTGGCGTTTGAAAGATAATTCAATTATTTTTACTTCGGTATCCTGTAGCCCACCTAACTCATCCTGTGCTAGGAGTTATGGTCATTTGATGTTTGACCCAAAACTCAAACTTAGCTTAACTTTGACAAACTTTCCAAATTTGATTATTTCCAAAAATGGTTTCTTTCTTATTCTAGTTCTTACAAATAGCGAGGTGTTACAATATCTCCCCATTGGGAACAGTCGTCCTCGAATGAGATTACACTTAGTAGGCTAAGGTGTAACATTTAACACCTAACTCAAAAACCCAACAAGCAAAATGTAAATACAACATGCCAACTTAAAATAAATGCCAAGAAAAGGATTAGTACCTTAATTTGGAACTTCTCCGGATTCGAAGAGATGTGGGTATCTCTTCTTCATATCCTCCTCAGCTTCCAAAGTAGCTTCCTCAACAAACTGATTTCTCCACAAAACTTTGACTGATGCTACTTCTTTCGTTCTCAACTTGCGAACTTGGTGATCTAGAATCTGAATAGGAATCTCCTCATAAGATAAACTATCCTTGACACCAATATCTTCAGTAGGTATGATAAGTGAAGGATCACTCATGCACTTTTTCAACATGGAGATGTGGAATACCGGATGAACCGCTACTAACTCTTGTGTTAGCTCTAACTCATAAGCTATACTGCCAATCCTTTTGGATATTCTGTAAGGACCAATATACCGGGGACTAAGTTTCCCCTTGTTGCCAAATCTCATAACACCCTTCATGGGTGAAACTTTCAAGTAAACCCAATCATCTACTTCAAACTCTAAGTGTCTTCTCCTAACGTCTGTATAGGATTTCTGACGACTCTGCGTTGTTTTCAATCTCGCTTGAATAAGTTTCACTTTCTCCATAGATTGATGAACTAGGTCTAGTCCTATCAACCCAGCCTCACAAACTTTAAGCCACCCAATAGGATATCTGCATCTTCTCCCATAAAGAATCTTATACAGAGCCATTTGGATGCTAGAGTGGTAACTATTGTTATAAGAAAACTCTATGAGAGGTAGGTGATCATCCCAATAACCCTTGAAATCAATCACGCAAGCTCTCAACATATCGTCTAAAGTCTGAATGGTGCGCTCTGCTTGACCATCAGTCTGAGGATGGAAAGCAGTACTGAAGTTCACTTTCGAACCCAAACCTTTCGGGAATGACTTCCAAAATTGTGCAGTAAGTTGTGCACCTCTATCTAAAATAATTCACAGCGGAACTCCATGAAGTCTGACTACTTCTTGAATATACAACTTAGCATAATCTTCTGCTGAATGGGTAGTCTTTACCGGTAAAAAGTGGGCTGATTTAGTCATTCTATCAACAATCACCCAAATAGAATCATGTTGCCTGTGAGACCGCGGCAAACCAGTAACGAAGTCCATATTGATCATCTCCCACTTCAATTCCGGAAGTTCTATATTCTTAGCCATACAACAAGGCCTTTGGTGCTCTACTTTAACTTGTTGACAATTCGAACATTTAGCAAGGAACTCAGAAATACCTTTCTTCATAATATTCCACCAATATACTACTCTCAAGTCACGATAGATCTTTGTGGTACCCGGATGGATAGAATATCTGGAGCTATGAGCTTCTTCCATAATCCTCTCTTGGAGTTCCTCCACCCTTTGTAGACACAATCTACCTTAATACCTCAATACACCATCTCCGCCTTGTTCAAAAGCCATTGCTTTTTGCTTATGAACATTTGCCTTCAATTCAACTAAAATAGGATCTTGGTCTTGTTTCTCTTTAACTTTTGACACTAATGATGATTCATCCCAATTCATCACCACTACTCCTCCTTCGTCGGAATCCCTTAATTGAACTCCTAGTCGTGCAAGCCTATGCACATATTTTTCTAATTCTTTCTTATCTTCCTCAAAATGGGTGATACTACCCATAGACAATCTACTCAAGGCATCAGCAACAACATTAGCCTTACCTGGGTGATAGAGAATGCTCATTTCATAATCTTTGAGTGACTCTAACCACTTTCTCTGTCTGAGATTAAGCTCTTTCTGACTAAAAACATACTGAAGACTCTTGTGATCGGTGAACACATCTGCATGAACACCATACAGATAATGATGCCATATTTTCAAAGCAAATACTACGACAACCAACTCTAGATCACGGGTTGGGTAGTTCTTCTCGTGAACCTTAAGTTGTCTTGAGGAATAAGCTATAACTTTTCCATTCTCTATTAACACACAACCTAATCCAACTCTGGACGCATCAAAATATACTACAAAACCTTGTGTACCCTCTAGTAAGGTCAATATTGGGGCAGTAGTCAACCTCATTTTCAATTCCTGAAAGCTTTTCTCACAAGCTTCAGACCATTGAAACTTAACTGTTTTCTGAGTCAACTTAGGCAAAGGAGATGAAATAGATGAAAATTCCTCGACGAACCTTCTATAATAGCCAGCCAATCCCAAGAAACTCCTAATGTCAGTTGGAGATGTGGGTCTAGGCCAATTCTGCACTGCCTCTATTTTCTGTGTATCAACTCTAATTCCATCATCGGAAACAATGTGGCCTAACAATGCCACAGACTCAAGCCAAAACTCACACTTAGAGAACTTAGCATATAACTCCTTATCCTTTAGAGTTTGGAGAACTATTCTGAGATGACTAGCATAATCTTCCTCATTGCTCGAATAGATTAGAATGTCATCAATGAATACAATAACAAACATATCTAAATAAGGCTTGAACACTCTGTTCATAAGGTCCATGAATGCTGCAGGAGTATTGGTTAAACCAAAGGACATAACTAGGAACTCATCATGACCATAGCGGGTCGTGAAAGTTGTCTTAGGGATATCACTCTCTCTTACTTTCAACTGATGATAACTAGATATGCGGTCTATCTTAGAAAAATAACTGGCACCCTGAAGCTGATCAAAAAGATCATCAATTCTTGGAAGAGGATACTTATTCTTGATAGTAACCTTATTCAACTGACGATAATCTATACACATTCTAAGAGAACCATCTTTCTTCCTTACAAATAAGACCGGAGCGCCCCAAGGTGACACACTTGGTCGAATAAAACCTTTCTCTAGGAGATCTTACAACTGCTCTTTTAACTCTTTCAACTATGATAGTGCCATTCTATATGGCGGAATAGAGATAGGATGAGTATCAGGAAGAACATCTATACCGAATTCTATTTCTCTCTCAGGAGGAACTCTGGGAAGATCATCTGGAAAGACTTCTGGAAACACTTTTACTACTGGAACTGACTGGATATGAGGTATCTCAACACTAGAGTCATTAACTCAGACTAAGTGATAGAAACACCCCTTGGAAACTAACTTCCTCCCCTTAAGGTACAAAATAAAAATGACCCTTAGGCACTGTTTAACTACTCTTCCACTCTATAACTGGTTCACTGGGAAAGTGGAACTTGACTACTCGAGTTCTACAATCTATTGATGCATAACAGGCATGAAGCCAGTCCATACCTAGAATGCCATCAAAATCTACCATATCTAACTCAACTAAGTCAGACATGGTACTCTTGTGATTGACAGAAATGGTACAATCATGATAGACTCTTTCAGCTAGAATAGACTCACCAACAGGTGTAGAAACACTGAAGGGCTCAAGAAGTTGCTCAGGAAGAACATCAAAATTCATTGCAACATAAGGAGTCACAAAAGATAAACTCACTCGTGGATCTAGCAAAGCATAAACATCAAAATTAAAGACTTGGATCATACCAGTGACAACATCTGGAGAATCCTCTTGCTCTTGGCGACTAGTGATAGCATAAAAACAGTTCGATCCTCTTCCTGCCCCTGAATTAGCTCCTCTAGGTGCAGCTGTGTCTTGTGGAGCAATTGAACAAGATTGGGGTCTATTGCCCCCATTACCATTAACCTGCCTGTTCTTAGGACACTCCCTCATAAAGTGACCGTTCTGACCACACTTGAAGCAACCAGTGGAGCATTCACGACACACCCCTGAGTGGCTCCTACCACTCTTAGCACATGGAGGAGTCTTAGTACCCCCTTGTGAGTTACTACCTTGAGAATGTGCCGGTCTATCTCTGAAATTCTGGGAATTTTGATTTTGGAACTCACCTCTGTTTCTTGGTGCAGGTGCACTAGCAGATGATGGAGCAAGTCCTTTTTGTTTCTGTTGGAAAGAAGACCGGTTTGCTTTACTCTTTTGCTTTCCAGACTCGTTCCCTAATGTCTTAGCCCTCTTATTCTTATACTCTTCTCGATCCCTCAGCTTGTCCTCCTCAACCTGTTGCACATGGATCATTAGTCTGGCTATGTCCATATCCCCTATCAGCATAGCTTCCTTGCCTTCCTTCCTTGAGAGACGAGACAACCCAGTAACAAATAAATTCATCCTGCTTCTCATGTCAGCAACCATCTCCGAAGCGTATTGGGAAAGTTGTGTGACCTTCAGAGTGTAGTCATGAACACTCATAGACTCCTACTTAAGGGTGAGAAACTCTCATACCTTTGCTTCTCTCAGATCACGGGGAAAGAAACACCGCATGAAGGCACTCTCAAACACAGCCCAGCTAGCTATCGGCGCATCCTCAGCCCTTATTTTTTTTTCCATTGGTCGAACCATATCCTATAAACACTCTTCAATTGATATGCAGCTAGTTATACTCGTTCAGCATCGGCAACTTGCATAATCTCAAAAACCGTCTGAAGCTCCTCAATAAAGTTTTTTGGGTCTTCAGTAACACTTGAACCTCTGAAGCTTGGAGGATTCATCCTTAAGAACTTATGGACTTTAGAAGTATCAGTCACTTCCTGATGATTCTCTCTTTGTTGCTCAGCTTGGTTGGTCAAAACTTGGCTCAACATCCGGATGGCCTCACGGAACTCAGCATGGTGACCTCTCCTTGGGGTTGCACTTTTGGTGCATTAGGTACACCTTGTTCCTCAACATTCCTTCTAGCCAGACGACCTCAGACAACTCTTCATGGAGGCATGATCTGAAAGATCGCGCAATCATGAGTTAGAAAGAGAATTTTATACAGATACACTCTATCGCACGAAGTGATTATGAAAGAATTGAGATAGTTCCTAAAATGTTACAGCCTCCTAATTATAGATGTGGCGCGCTTCACACCGATAACTAGGACTCTACATACACGGCTTCATAGACTCCCTAGGAATCTTGAACCTGACTATGATAACAAGTTTGTCATGCCCCGAACCTACACCCTAGGCGTGGCTGGCACTCGAGAACCGTTGTTGGCCCCAAGCAAACCCTTGGTCTGGCTTAACTCTTAGCGGAAGACTTACTCATGCTCAAAGAAGGTATTGAAATACAATCATAACTAAATTGTCTCAATAATAACTTAGAATGTTTGAAAGATCAACATTCGACTGGCCAAAATGGTAACTCAAGACTCAACATATCTGAAAGGGAAATGCAAAGATTCATGAACTATAATCAATTAACTGTCTATGAAGCCTCTAACAATTGAGATGGACGTCGGGATAAGTCCCACGAAATCCTAATGAACTAATTGATAAAGAAATAAAAGGGGTCCTTCGAAAGCAAGGAAGCTCAACTAGAATCAACGATGCACTGTTGATCCTTGTTACCTGTATCTGCATCATAACAACGATGCAGGCCAAATGACATCAGTACATTGAATGTACGAGCATGCGAGGGGGATTCTAAAACAGGACATAAACTTGAAAGAAACTAAAAGAACATACATGGGCTCAACTTAACTCATTTCAGTATAAAGCAATAATATGAATGCAATATAAAGAAAAGCTTTTAAAACATGGATAACAAATCTGTGTAGTGAAAAATATAATAGTAACTCAGTTTGTGTACAAAGAAATAATATAAACTTTGTTTTTGTATAAAAATACAATTAACTCTTTATATATAAGAATACATATTTTGACTTAAATAAAGAATAGGTTAGAGTCAAATTATATTTTTCAGGTACGAATTTCTTTTTTCAAGCTCATGTTAAGATTTTTAAAGAATATTTTTAACAATATTAAAGTTCATATATTTCAAATGCTTTTAAATGTTCTCATGGTTTTAAGAATTTGTACATAATGCGTTCATGTTTTCCTAAGTCTCGTTCCAGCTTTAGTGAAGGGATTATTGAGATTTATTGAGTATATATGTGGGCGTACTAACTTTTCATTTACTTGGGACCTACATTAGGTTATGTCAATGTTAATACATGTTTTTCAAATGACCAGGTTACAAGCTAGGGCCTTCTCTTTCTCCAACAACTATTTTCTAGGTATGTTTCATGGAATATTTTATTTTGTTCATATTCAATTGTGTATTTATTTGTTTGTTGTCTTGAGGATTAGCTAGGAAGTCTTTGACATATAGAATTTGTGAGCTTTTTGTTAGAGGCTCCATAGATAGTGTCAGTTGGGTCATAATTTTCTTCATGTTTGATTTAGATTTCATACAAAATAAGATTAACTTTATTTTGACCTAAAATGTAATGATTTATTTTTTTTAAAAAAAATTAATGATCAATCTTAGAATTATAACATACTTTTATCAAATCATATTTTAAGAAGATTTTTTTTTAAAGAAAAAATGAGATTGTGGTGCATAGTATTTTATATTTAAGTATGGAGATAAAAGTCGAGATGGTCCACGTGGTCAAGTCAAGGACCTAGATGTCGATTCCAACTTCATCAAAAATTTGTGTTATGAGAAGATTTTTTTTTTATTGCCACTCATACTATTCATAAGTTTGTTTGTACAATATTTTCTTATTTGAAAGATGTACCTAGAAATGACCCATATATAGTTATAAGATTGTGAGGTGATTATACCCTCCTCCTGATTGGTACAAATGTAATATACATGGTACATCCAAGGGTAATCCTGTCCCTACTTCAACTATTTTTTTTAGAAACAGTGATGATAATATTGTAGGAGTAAAAGGGAGGAATTTACCAGTTTCTACACCATGTGGCAGAAGTAGTGACTATGAGAGAGAGAATTCGTTATTGCATTAAAAAAACGTTATTGCCCATAATTGTAGAAACTGATTCTCTTCCAATCACAAAAGTTAGTATGGTATTTTGATTATTAATCATTATGCTTGCACATAGCGGATACTACGAAGAGGCAATTTTACTCTAATCTAATACCTAAAAGGATTTCATATAGTCTATATATCATGCTATCTCGTGAGAGTTTAATATGTATAATGATTACAGACTGAGACATAGACATTGGGTGAGGTTTTCCTTTACTACTTTCTGGTACAACTAATGATAACTGGTGACTTTTGGTTTAAGAATGTTTGGTTACCTACTTTTCAATGATTCTTATCTTAGAGTTCTCCTTATATATGTGGTATTAATCTCTTTGAAATTCAACCTATCAAGGAAGAACGATTGCAAAAGATTAGTGAGTGGTGAGTGACCTTGCATCCTTTAAACAACAACCTAGAACTAACTTTTGTTTTTCATTTGTGCTGGAACTTAGAGATTATTTTTTATGTGAGGCCTTTCTTTCTATAAATCTCATCTTATCAATGATAATTAATAAGGAAAAACGCAGTGTTTCTTACCTAATAGCTTTCCGGATGAAGAAATAGTTCTTGTGAGTATGTTTCAGATCGATAATTGATATATTTGTCTTGACAATATTTCTATTATTCTTCTATAAACCAATAGTAGAGGCTTTTTGAATATGAGGCTGGTAGAGAAAGAAGACAATGACGACGTAGTTATGGTTGAAATACATAACAAGGTTCATCTTATCAACATCTATAATAAAAGGAACAAATTGAATCATAGTAGCAAGAATTGAATCGAAGCGTACCTTGAACCGTAATATCTCCTCTTGTTTCTGTTGTTGCTGACTTTCCTATCGTCATATTCAACATGGGTTGTAGGGGAGGACAAAGATAAAATGTTGAAAATATTATCGTACTGCTGGCCGGAGTTCCCAAAGATTTCTCTAAATTTTTTAAATTAGTTTACTTTCCTATTTAATTCTTGACTTTCCACTTCTAATTTTATTTTATTAGATTAGTTTTTTTAAGGAAAAATTACATAAATACAAAAGTTAAGATATCATAATCTCTAAAACTTCCTACCATTTAAATTTTTTACAAAAATCTCCTCTCGAATACATCCCTATCCCCTTTCGAAAATATCCCTATCCCCTCTTGGACATATCCCTACCATTAATAAATGTATCATTTGAAATGTATTGGACAACAAAAGATTATATCCGAGAGAAATGAAAAATCTGGAATTTTCGTAATTGGGGAAACTTCTGGGATACTTTGTAATAACCCCCAAATGTATGAGATTTTTGTAAATTATACTTTTCTTTAATAATAGGCTTAGCACTTTGGTCTAGCCCATTCATATAAATATCTATTTTATTGATAAATTTGATCCATTGGGTGATTTTGAAGAGAAAACAAAACCTAGTACATATGTGTTCGGCCCACAATGCAATATCTATTTGAAATCGAATCTTTAATGTTCAAGATGACAATGTTAAAAAACCAAGTATTCAAGAAGTTAAAGTTTTTGTTATTTTATAACTAGTATGCAAACCTTTCTTGAAGTGCCAAACTATGTTCTAACAATCTCGTTTGGCCTCATAGAACATTTCAGAATAATATAAACGTTTGATCAATCGTACTCAATATCTATTGTATATACGTAAAAAGTAATTTTGACTTTGTACATTGAAACAAGGCCGGTGTATGGGGTCATTCATCTGTCTTACTCCTACATATTAGTTAATTAATTGTACGCTAGCCTATTAATTATGAATATTTCTTCTTTTATATAGTGCTCAATTCTTTTTGTACATTGCATTTTACTTGGTTTATTAATCTATATCTTTTTTCTTCTATTGGTAATTCAGTAATTATTATTTGAAAAAATAAATATATGTAATTACTATATTGATCTTTAAATAAGCCCATTATAACTCATTCATTACAATCGTTTATGTTTCCAATCAAACTTTTCACAATTAACAATAATTTTTTTTAGAGATAATACATAAGTACCCCCTAAATTATGACCAAAATTTCAACGATACCTAAATTTAACTGGATCCTATAACCCCCGCTCCCTTCATATACTATTTTGAAAATGAATAAACACCCCCCCCCCCCCAAAAAAAGTTGACATGGTATAGAGAGTGTGCACACTCTCTTGAAAGCAAGTGACGATTTGTCACGACCCAAAATTGGGACTTTATGGCATCCACTACAACCTACTGAGTGGACAAGTCTAAACCCAAATAACAAGATGTGGAAGACACAATTTATATAAAACATAAATAATAATAATACACGGAAGACAAGGATAATGTATATAAAATGAAGGGCCATATTAGATATATTTGTACTATGATACAAAATAGGCCCGAATGTGACCAGAAGACAAACTAACACAAGATACCAATCCCCGGGACCTGGTGTCACCTTTACATGAGCTACTATGAATAGAAAGTCATATGTATATATATATATAAAGAACTAACTAGTCCAAAATACAACATGAGATTCAGGATAAAAGAAGGACAACGAGAATTCTCTGAATGCGGGGAGCTAACCACAAATCTGAGTCTGTGACCACAACAGGAAATCTAAACGCTCACTGAGGGTGGCTCGAACTAGGAGCTACGTCAGATAAAGATGCAGAAGTGCAATATGAGTACCAAAACATGGGGTACGTAGTAGGCATCATAGGACGACCGAGTTTAGAAAGATAAACTATATAAAAGAAGCACAATGATACTAGAAAGTCAAGGGGAAGCTAAGGCACAACAAGAGTATAGAAGCGTGCAGGAAAAAAACACCAAGCAAGATACACACAAAACATACAATCCACACACTCAAAGCTAACTCATGAAATGATACAATGTAACACTCTAAGGAAAGGGAAGATCCTAAGCCTAGAAGAAACATCGAGCCGCCTGGAACGGTACGTCAAGCTTAACCGTAAGCCAATAACCCGGATAGATGTATCCACAGGCCGAATGGTATGATACATTGAGCTTATGAACAATGCAATGCTAAATGATAAACTGTAGCCCGAGCCTCAGTAGACGGGCCACCTAGAACGATACATCGAGCTCATAAGGGTAAAAACAACTTAAAGGTGTAATAAACATCCAAAATCACAACTCAAGGATCTATACCATCAATTAAACCAACCAAACCATTCAAATACAAGACAATACTAAGTTGCACACCACCTATAAGCAAGGTCTAAGTATATTACTCATAAAAGGATCACATAAACTAAGGCCTCTCCAACTAAAACATAAGTTAAACAACCAAATGTATGGCCATAACTATCCAAAATCAATAAAGCTAAACACAACCTAAGGGTTCAACCTAAATTATGCAATACTACTACAATTTAATTAATCTAACTAAGCCAAGTCTAAGAAAAGGAAGCAATAAGCTACTTCAACACCGAAAACCACACATAAACTATAACTCGAGTGATTTTCCCTTCCAGAAAACCTTGGATCGCTTCCAAGCTATCAAGAACACAAAGAGTAAGTTAATACGGATCCAACGATACCAATATCACTAACTTAAATTGTGGACCAGAATTGGGTAAACAATTGACCCTTAAATTGAAGCAACAAAATTATGAAAAGGAAACCATCATATTGTCCTCCTATAATGAGGATTACATACCCGAAAGATGGGGAAAAGGGGTTTTCTATTCGAACCTCAAATGACCAAATTACAACAACTTAAATCTTAGAAATTGGGGATTCTGAGGTCAGAAACGAATTTGAATTATGAAATTAAAGACGTAAAAGCATCGAGGAATTTGAATTAAGAATTTGAATTAAGGGTAAGTCCACAAGCCTAAAATAGGCAAGGGACCCTTCACGAGACCCTAAAATGTTTGTTTAGAGCAGCGCTAGCTGTTTAGAAACATTCGTTGGCTGTTTAAGGCATCCTGAATTTGGCCTCACTTGTACGGATACCTAGATGGTCCATTTTCAAGTGTAAGGGCCGTATAGGGAAGGCAGACCAGCCGTGAAAGGCTGCAAGACTTGTGGTCCTCTAGACAGTTTCTTGTACATCAAGTGGGGCCTTGTACGCACCGTCTAGCCTTCCATATAAGTAACATCATAAGCTTTTTAATTCAGGGCTATTTAGGTTGTTTCCTATGTGGTTAATACCCAAGCTATGTTGTTTTAACCCCTATTTTACGCCTAATCCACAATTTTATTACACCTAGTTAAGGGCTTAAAGAGTGATTATCAGTTCTTTTGCATTTAATAACACTTCAAATCTTTGGAGCTAGGTTCCAAGAGGAGAAATTTCTAGGGTATTGATCATTCTTCGAGCTTCATCAACTTCGCCAAGAACTTTGTTCTTCAAGGTATGTAAGACTATCATAGTATTGGACTAGTTCGTCCTCAGCCTACATGTACTTTCAAATCAGTAAAAAATTAATATAGGGTTATATCCTTAAATTTGAGCATTCTTGAGATAAGTTGAATCTGAGTTCTGAGTTCTAGAGTTCCCGATTATTGAATTTCTATTCTCATTATTGAATTGTTGAATATTGTGGATTGAAATTTATTGAGTTGATTGTTCATGTCTATTCTTCATCATGAACCCTTTACCTGAGTATTCATTGAGTTCTCATAGAGAATCTTTTAAACAAACGTAAATGTTTTCGATTGAGTTCTTAGAAAGCAAAGAGGAGTTTTGAGAAAGAATATATGGGAACTAAGTAGTCCAAAATGTATCATTTTTATTAAATTGAGAAAGAGAAACTTTGATTTCTATATGAGTTTAGGGGTTCAGAATTTCTTTAGAGCATTATCTCTTTTAAGAGGGTATTTTGAGTAATTACCTCAAAACAGAGAAAGAGTATCTCTTATATATTTGGGCATGAGTATATTATTATTAGGAATATTATTGAGCACCAATATGGGGATGAGTTTAGACAACTCAAAATCCTCAAAATCCATGTCTTGCAAACATGGGTAAAGGATCATACTTTTTAGATGAATCCTTATTGTGTAGAGGATCCACTTAGTTGAGATTTTCTATACCCCAGCATGGTATAGGACAGTTCGGGCATCCTAGGCCAGATGCAGTATCATCACATAGCCAAAACTGATGGTTTTTTGTTAGCGAATATCCTAAATAGAGTTAAAGTGTATTTTCATGTATCACTTATTATATTAAGTACATTGATGAGTAAGTTTCTTAAAGCTTTAAATGATTTTACTCTTTTATCTCTTTACATTCAACTTGAGTATATTTTATCTATTAGTATCCTTTATTTTAGTTGTTTCTCTTCAACTATATAACATACTCATACATTCAATGTACTAATGTCATTGGACCTGCATCTTTTTGTGATGCAGATACATGTGTTCAGAATCATCAATAAATGTTCCGTTGAGATCCTTCTACACTCTAGACAGTTTTGGTGAGCCTCATTGCATTTCAAAGGACGTCACATTTACTTTTAGTTTGGTTGTTTTAAGGAGTCATGGGTCTTGTCCCAACACCTATTATAAACATTCGAGGCTTCCTAGATGGTCAGAGTTTAAGATTCTCTAAATATTTTTTTTTATATTTTGAGATGCTTTGCAAGCTATTATATTTATAATATTGACTACTTTCAAGCATTTGAGTTGAGTTTATTTGAGATAAATAAATTAATTGTGCATTTAAAGCTCCTTATTTCTTGAGTTAAGTCTTCCGCTAAGTAGTCATCCAAGCCAAGGGTTTTCGTGGGGACCAAAAATGGTCCTCGAGTGTCGGTCATGTCCAGGGTGTAGGCTCGGGCATGAAAAACTTGGTATCAGAGCACTGGTTCAAGAGTCCTAGGGTGTCTTTGAAGTCATGTCTAGTAGAGTCATTCTTATCGATGTGAAGTACGCCACATCTATAATGTGGAGGCTATGACATTTAGGAACATTTCACTTTATTTTTACTCATTTTCATGCGATAGAGTTCAACTCTATAAAAAGTTCTTCTAATTCGTGCATACGTGTGTCTTTTCAGATCATGCCTACACAAAGAGTTGTTCGAGGATGTCATGATAGGAGGAATATTGATCCTCAAGATCAAGATGCTCCCAATGCATCGAAAGTTCAACACCTATAGGGAGATGTCACCAATGCTAATTTTAGAAATGTAATTCAGATGCTAACTCGGGTTGTGGCAAAACAGGATGGTCAACCAAGAGCGGGTTGCCATAATGTAGCTGATACATCTAGAATCCATGAATTCTTGAGAATGAATCCCCTGGAGTTCACTCGGTTGAAGGTCACTGAGGATCCAGAGAACTTCGTGGAAGAGCTTCAAAAATTATTTGAGGTCATGCATGTTGTTGATACAGAGCGTGTAAAGTTAGCATGATATAAGTTCAAAAGTGTTTCTAGGATATTGTTTGATCAGTGGAAAAAAAACAAGGCAGAGGGGGCACCACTTTTGAGCTGGGATATCTTTGAGGATGCTTTATTGGGGTGCTTCTTTCCCTAGAGCTAAGGGAAGCTATGGTGAGAGAGTTTCTCAATCTAAAATAGGAAGTGATGTGTATGGATGAGTACAACTTGATGTTTACTCAGCTATCCCGTTATTCATTATCTATGGTGCCAGATATGAGGAACATGATGAGTTTGTTCATGTCTTGGATATCCCGCATATCCAACAAGGAAGGTAAGGCAACTATATTGATAGGGGACATGGACATAGCTAGACTCATGATTCATGTGCAGCAGGTTGAGGTGGATGAGTTAAAAGAGAGAGAGGAATTTCGCGACAACGGGCCAAGACAATAAGTAATGAAAAGGGCAATTATAAGACCATAAATGGGAATCGGTCATCTTTTCAACATAGGTCATCTGGACCTGCTCCATCTTCAATTATTTCACATGCACCTAGAAACAGGAATGATTCCAAGAATCAGAACTTTTAGAATTTCAGAACTCAAGGTACTTAGTCTCAGGGTAGTGTGGCACAAGGGGCTAGTTGGACCCCCGTTTGCACAAGGAGTGGGAGAAACCACCCTAAAGAATGTCATGATGGATCTAATGGTTGTTTCATGTATGGTCAGACAAGTTATTTCATGAGACATTTCCCTAAGAACAGATAGGGTAATGGGGGAAATAGAGCCTAATATTCTTTAGAAACTTTAGTATATATGACTGCTCGGAAAGGAGCTACTTCAGGAACAGGTGGACGTACAAAAATGTTTGTGTGCAATAGCTAGTCGCTGGGATTAGGAGAACTTGCCTTATGTTGTCCCTGATAAGCTTAAAGTCTTTACTCTTTGTGTTTATGCCTTACTTGATTCAAGTGCGAGTTTGTCTTGTGGGACTCCTTATGTAACCATGAGGTTCCACATTTCCCCCAAACAACTTATTTAGCCCTTCAGTGTTTCCACACCTGTGGTGAGTCTGTTGTAGCAGAAAGAGTCTATCATGATTGTACCATCTCTTTATATCACAAGGACACCATGGCAGAGGTAGTTGATGTAGACATGGTGAATTTTGATGTTATTTTAGGTATGGACTGATTTCATGCTTGTTATGCCTCAGTCGATTGTAGAACCCAAGTAGTTAACTTTAAGTTTCCATATGAGAAATTTTTAGAGTGGAGGAATAGTTCAACAGTACCTAAGGGTCGTTTCATATCATACCTTAAGGCCAGAAAGTTACTTTCTAAGGTTTATAACTATCACTTAGTTTGAGTGAATGACTTTAGTGTTGAGACACCATCTATTTAGTCAATTCTAGTTGTGAGTAATATTCCAGAGGTCTTTCCAGAGGATCTTCTCGGAGTCCCTCCTGAGAGAGAAATAGTTCTCAAAATAGATATTATTTCCGATACTCAACCCATTTCTATTCAGCCATATAGAATGGCTCCCGCTAAGTTTAAAGAGTTAAAAGACCAGTTAAGAGATCTTCTCGATAAAGGTTTCATTCCACCATGTGTCTCACCTTGGGGTGCTCCAGTCTTATTCGTGATGAAGAAAGATGGTTCCCTTAGGATGTTTATTGATCACCCTCAATGAAACAAGGTCACCATAAAGAATAAGTATCCCTTTCCAAGAATTGATGACCTTTTTTACCAACTTCTGAGTGCCACTTGTATCTCTAAGGTTGACCTCTTATCTGGCTATCATCAGTTGAAAGTGAGAGAAAGTGACATCCCGAAGACATTATTCATGAACCGTTATGGTCATTATGAGTTCCTTGTTATGTCCTTTGGTTTGACTAATGCTCTTGCAACATTCATGGATATTATGAACACAAGATTTAAGTAGTATCTGGACATTTTTTTTATTTTATTTATTGATGACATATTGAGATATTCATGGAATAAGAAGGACCATACTAGTCATCTCAGAATATTCCTCTAAAATCTAAAGGATCGGGAGTTGTATGCAAAGTTTTATAAGTGTGAGTTCTTAATTGAGTCTGTGGCATTCTTAGGCAATATAGAGTCTAGCGATGGAATTCGAGTTGACACTCGGGAGATTGAAACAGTATAGAATTTTCCCAAACCTATGTCCCAAAATGATATATAGAGTTTCTTGGGATTCACTAGTTACTACAGATGGTTTGTCGAGGGGTTTTCATCTATTTTGTCCCCACTGACTAAGTTGACTCAGAAAAAAGCTATGTTTCAATACTTTGAAGGCTGTGAGCAAAGCTTTCAGGAATTGAAAACTCGATTAACTATTGCCTCAGTATTTAGCCTACAAGAGGGTACAGAAGGTTTTCTCGTCTATTGTGATGCATCCAAAGTGGGACTTGGTTGTGTATTGATGTAGTATGTTATTTTATAGCCTATGCCTCCACGTAGCTTAAGATTCATGAGAAGAACTACCTGACTCATGATCTCGAGCTGGTAGAAGTAGTTTTTACTATCAAGATATGGCGTCACTATCTCTATGGAATTTATGTGGATGTGTTCACAGAACACAAGACTCTCTAGTATGTCTTTAGTTAGAAGGAGCTACACCTTTGAAGAAGGAGGTGGTTGGACTTATTTAAGGATTATGACATGAGTATTCTCTAATACCCTGGTAAAGCTAATGTTGTTGCTGATGCCTTGAACATGTTGTCCATGGGGAGTAGTACTCATGTCAAGGAAGGAAAGAAAGAATTTGCAAAGAAAGTTCACAAAACTCACGTTTGGGAGTCTGTTTGTAGATTCTACTAAAGGTGGAGTTGTCGTGATGAATGGGGCTGAATCATCATTAGTTTTAGAAGTGAAGGAGAAATAGGACAAGCATCCTAGTTTACCTGAGTTGAAGGAAAATTTGCATAAGCAGAAAGTGATGGTCTTTGCACAAGGGGGAAATTGTGTATTGCGCTCTCAAGGTAAGTTGTGTGTTCCAAATGTGGATCAACTCCTAGAGAGAATCATGGAAGAAGCCCATAGTTCTCAATATTTGATTCATCCAGGTGCCACCAAGATGTACCATGATTTGAGAGAGGTCCATTGGTGGAGTGGGATGAAGTGTTTCATTGCAGAGTTTGTTGCTAAGTGCCCAAATTGCCAGCAATTCAAGGTTGAGCATCAAAGGTCATGTGGTGTAGACCATAATATACCACTTCTAGAATAGAAGTGGAAGATGATTACTATGGACTTCATTATTGTCTTACCGCGATCTCGCATACAACATGATTCCATTTGGGTGATTGTGGATTGGATGACCAAATCAGCCCTTTTTTTGCCAGTAAGGACTTCCAATACAACAAAATAATATGAACATTTGTACATTTGTGAGATAGTTTGACTGCATGGAGTTCCCTTGACCATTATTTCAGATAGAGGTGCTCAATTTACTATGTAGTTTTTTAAGTCGTTTCAGAAAATTTTGGGTTCGAAGGTGCACCTTAGTACTACTTTTCATCCTCAGACTGATGGTCAAGTAGAGCACACAATTCAGACCTTAGAGGAAATGTTGAGAGCTTGTGTTTTGGAGTTCAAAGGTAATTCGGATGACCACTTGCCTCTTATTGAGTTTGTATATAATAATAGTTATCACTCAAGTATTCAAATGGCTCAGTATGAGGATTTATATGGCCAAAGGTGTAGATCTCCTATAGGCTGGTTTAAGGGTTGTGAAGCTAAGCTGATAGGACTAGATTTTTTTCATCAATCCATGGAGCAGGTGAAGACAAATCAAGAGAGGTTGAAAACAGTGCAGAATCATTAGAAATCCTATACTAATGTTAGAAGAATATATTTTGATTTTGAGGTTGAGGATTGTGTATATCTAAAAGTTTCACCTATGAAGGATGTTATGATTTTTGTAGAAAAGGGAATCTCAGTTCCCGTTACATGGGTTCTTACTAAATATCAAAGAGGGTTGGTAATATAGCTTATGAGTTGGAGCTACAACCAGAGTTAGCAGCAGTCCGTCCAATGTTTCATATTTCTATGCTAAAGAAGTGTTTGGGTGATCGTGCACTTATTGTGCCCACTGAGAGTATTGGAGTAAAGGACAGTCTATCCTATGAGGAGATTCCAATTTTGCAAGTTCAAAACCAAAGAGGATACATCAGTCAAAGTCTTGTGGAGGAACTTATTTGTTGACGAGGCTAACAGGAAGCCGATGAGGATATGAAAAAGAGTTACCCTCATCTCTTTTCTTCCGACTCAGCTCCAGTCCAAGGTACTAACTCGTTGTAAGGTATTCTTTTATTTGGATATGTTGAGTTTATGTTGATTTTTTATGCTCATGTTAGGATGATAATTTCTCTCCTACACTTTTCATGCTAGCTTGAGTTCCATTCGAGGATGAATGTTCCCAAAAGGGAGATATTGTTACACCTCGGGATTTGAAAAGGTAAAAGTGAGTTAAGGGCAAGTCAACAAGCCTAAAAGAGGCCAGGGACTCTTCACGAGACCCTAAATGATCTGTTTTGGGAACCAATAGCCGTTTAGGCATAGTGGTTCGCTATTTAAGGCAACCTGAATTTGGCTTCACTTGTACGGATCCCTAGATTGTCTGCTTACAAGTGTACGGGATGTAGAGGGAAGTCATTCCAGCTGTGAAAGGCTTCCAGACTTATGGTCCTCTAGACGGTTCTCTTTACGGCCAGTGAGGCCTCGTACATACCGTCTAGCCTTCCATATAAGTCACCCATCAACTTTCATAAGTCAAGGCTATTTTAGTCGTTTCTTATGTGGTTAATACCTAAGCTAGTGATTTTAACCCGTATTCCAAACCTAAACAACGACATTTTTACAACTATATAAGGGCTTAGATAGTGCTAGCCAGTGCTTCTACATTCATTAATACTTCAAGTCTTAACAGCAAGGTTCCAAGATGAGAAATGGCTAGGGTTTCGAGCATTCTTTGAGCTTCATAGACTTTGCAAAGAACTTTGTTCTTCCAGGTATGTAAGGCTATCATAGTGTTGGACTAGTTCATCCTTACGCCCAACAACTACTTTCAAATCAGTAAAAGAGTAATCTAGGGTTATATCCTTAGATATGAGTATTCTGGAGATGAGTTAATGTTGAATTTTGAGTACTTGAGTTCCAAATTATTGAATTTATATTCCTAATTATTGAATTGCTAAATATTGTGCATTGAGATTTATTGAGTTGATTGTTCATGTCTATTCTTCAGCATGAACCCTTTCCCTGAGTATTCATTGAGTTCTTATTGAGAATCTTTTAAACAAACGTAAATGTTTTAAATTGAGTTCTGAGAAAGCAAAGAGGAGTTTTGAGAAAAATGTATAAGGGAACTATGTAGTCTCAAATGTATCATATTTATTACATTGAGAAAGAGAAACTTTGATTTCTATATGAGTTTAGGGGTTTAGAGTTTCTTTAGAGCATTATCTCTTTTAAGAGGGTATTTTGAGTAATTACCTCAAAAAAAAGAAAGAGTATCTCTTATACATTTGAGCATGAGTATATAATTATTGGGAGTAGTATTGAGCACTAATTCGAGGATGAGTTCAGACAACTCAAAATGCTCATAAACCATGTCTTTCCAACATGGGTAAAGGATCATAGTGAATCCACTTAGTTGAGAGGTTCTATACCCTAGCACGGTATATATAGGACAGTTCTGGTAGTGTGGGAGAGATGCAGTATCATCACATAGCTAAAAGTGATGGTTGTCGGTTAGAAATTCTACTAAATAGAGTTAAAGTGTATTTTCATATATCATTTATTATATTGAGTTCAGAGATGAGTAAGTTTTTGTAAAGCTTTAAATGATTTAACTCCTTTATCTCATTACATTCAACTTGAGTATATTTTATCTATTACTATCCTTTCTTTCAACTGTTTCGCTTCGGCTATATAACATACTCTTACATTCAATGTTTGGACGTCATTCGACCTGGATCTTTTTGTGATGCAGACACAAGTGTTCAGGATCATAAACACGCGCTCCGTTGAGATCACTCTACACTCCAGAATGATTTTGTGAGCCTTATTACATTCTGGAAGTCTTCACATTTACTTTCAGTTTTGTTGTTTTGAGGCGTCGTGGGTCTTTTCCCTGAAACGTATCTTAAACATTAGAGGATTCATAGATAGTTAGAGTTCAAGAGTTACTTAGTATTTCCCTTTTATTTTTAGATGTTTTTCTAACTATTATATTTATCATATTAAGTAAATCAGACTTTTGTGTTAAGTTTATTTGAGATAAATGAGTTAAACTCTGCATTTAAAGCTCTTTATTTCATGAGTTAACTCTTCCGCTAAGTTGTCAACCAGGCCAAGGGTTCTTTTGGGGACCAGAAATGGTCCTCGAGTGCCGGCCACATCTATGGTGTAGGCTCGGGGCGTGACAGTATCCTTCCACCCATTAATTCCGAAAGTGAACTTAGTTCTCCAGTATTTCATTTCTTTAAAAATCTAGGGTTTTACGAAAAGCATGAATGTCTTTTTATTTCAGTCTCTTCTCATAAATAGTCTATAAATACATGTTTTCCATATGATTCAGTATCTTTACTTAAGTATATTTTCATGAACCTTCAAAATATAGATATTTCATGTCTCAGATTATGTTGTTTTAAATTGCATGTTTCCTTCACAATATAATAATTATCATGATTTGCGTTTTACTTGGTTTATCAGTTTCCACATATTTTAGAATGCTTTTAGATAAAGTGTCTATCAGTCAGTTTCATACATCAGAGTAACCTTCAGTATTATCAGTTTTGCAAACCATCAGAGTGATTTCCGTTAAAGTATACTATTAATGGAATTTTCAGGTAATATATATTATTAGACTATTAGTATTTTCATGAGTCATGATTTAGGATTTAGGTCCAGTCTTATAGATTCCTTTCTAAATCTCAGTTCATTTATATTTCTTTTATGCATTTTACTTTAGCCATATCAGGTCTCCCATACACCTACAAGTCTCACGATTAAAAATTACATGACTTATATATGTGTAATCATCTCATAGACCAGGAGCTTCGGCTCATAACAGTAAGGTATATGACATGAATAGCATCCATGTGCTTTTTAACATATTTCAAAAAGTAAGTTCCCGTTTAGTATGGTACACGAAATTCCATGAATGATCTTGGATAAGTTTTCTTATAAAAATTTGTATTAGTAGTATGGAGTCGGGTATGGCATCCATGATTATGAAAACATTCTTAGGAGATAATCACTTATGTTCAGTTAGGACTAGTATTTAACATCAACTTAGACTAGGGTCACTCTACCCAAGTCCCAGAACTACGTGATAGAGTAGGCCTAAGTAGCCCTTATGGGTGCATGCTTTAAATTTAGTTATTCCGCGTCAGATAAAATCAGCATTTATACCTTAGCAAGGTATATTGGGCCCTTTTTTTTATGGGGATTGTACATTGAATTCCATGTTTTGAACACATTGTTATTTGTCGGCTACTAGTATCTCACAAGGTTCAATTTTAGTTATTGCATTGACTTTTAACTTAGTTATATCAGTTCAGTACTTATCAGTTGCATGTTTTACTACTTTATCATTGCCTTTCAAATTATATATGCCGGTTGTATTTAGTTCAACATTTCATATTGGGCATGTTTAAATAATTGTATAATGCATGTCTCCCATACTCAGTACATTCAAAGTACTGACCACATACCTTTCTTCACTATATTATCTTTTCAGAGGTCTTTTAGTAGTGTAGTTATGTTAAAAGGAGAAGGTTAATGATCTTATCATGATGATTATGGTGTGATAATTCCATCTAAGATTATAAAAGAGGAGGATGAAGTTTTACTATGAGAAATAGTTAAATGAGAGCCCTTAGTTGGCTCCGAAGGAGTTGGTTAGCAGGAGTCCATGGAGTTGTTATAGTACTAAGCTTGAATGTGGTGGTAAGGAGTAATAGTCTTGGAATGAGATTCCTTATAGAGAGGTATAGAACCCGAACCTAAGGATTTGGGTTAAGCTTGAATATAGTGAGAGCGTACCATTAGACTCAGACCTTTGTAAGAGTAACCCGATTCCATACCTAGTCCAGCTGTCATTCGAGGACGAATGATCCCAAGGGGGAAATAATGTAACACCTCGGAAATTTTTTGAGCTAAGACTCAAACCATCCTTCTCTGTGAGTAGGATTTTACCGAGGATTTTAAAATTTCTTAAGTGCTAAGGTCACTAGATGTAGGACCTGGAGTTCCAAAAAGAACTAAAGAGACTTCATTCAAGTCATTCTTAAGTACTTCCAAGTTTTGGGTCGACTTCAAACGATCATAACTTTCAATAAAGGATGAATTACGTGGCCCATAGGATATGAAATGAAAGGTCTTTGAATTATCTTTCCAACGCCACCAAGTTTGCTAATTTTTGAGGTCGGATGAGTGAGATACGCCCGTTTGAAGTCATGCTATCCAGTTAAGGAAAGTTACCCGAAAATAGTAAGGGGTATTTTGGTCTTTTCCTTACGCAATCAGATTTAATTCATTTTTAGCACGGTTTTAAGGGTCTAATCCGATTAGGTTTAGTTTTATAATCCTAATATATGCCTAGGGTTTTAGTTGAGAGTTCAAGAAGAGAAAAGAAGAGAAAAAAGGTGAAAAGAGGAAAGGATCAAGGAGTTCGTCGAGGTTCTTGAGTTTTGTTGCGGATTTTCGCCCTCGATTGATCCCTAAGAGGTATGTCAGTTTCCAAAGTATTGGGTTCGTTCACCCACATGCCAAACATGATTTTCATATTCGAATTCATCCATAAAGATTGAAAGATTTATGTTTATGATAAGTGTTCTTGAAGTTTCATTATAAATCTTGTTTTGTTGGGGTTTTGATGATTTCTTGAGATGTAAGTGAGTGTTTGGAGGGATGTATTAAGTAGATTAGTGTGTACTTATGATGATAAATCGAATCCAAGTGATTGGGGAAGAAATTGTTAGAATCTAGGCAAACTAGGGTCAGAAAACGAGCAAAGAAAGTCTTCGGGGTTTTCTGGGTTGCGGCCTAGCACGCTACGCCAGCCAGTGCACCCCAACTACACCTTTGTAGGTAGAGAGCTGGCTCCCTACACCACTCAATATGCCAGGGTCATCTGCCCCCACCCCTTCTCCGTCGTTTTGCCCGTCTTAGTCCTATAAAAGGGTACCTTCAAGCCCTATCGATTCTAAACACCGTAACTACTTCTAAACACCTAGAAATAATTCATAACTTGAATCATAACCTTGAATTCATAATTCAAATTCAAGGTAGAGTTAAGAGTTAAGCCTTGAGAGTTCTTCCAAACGTTTTGAGAAAGTCCCTTTGAGACTTTTGAGGAGTCTTCAACAAATTCAAATAACTTGTTTCAAGACTCGAGCAAGTGAGCATAAAAATGAGGAGAATGTATTCATGAATCTACTTTATCATCACGAGATCCTTCATATCATGAACCATACCTCTTGAATTCATAATTCAAATTCAAGAGAGAGTTAAGAGTAGAGTTCAAGAAAGCCTTTGAGTTCAATTGTGAATCCTTTGAGATCAACTATCGATTTTGAGTTATGTTTTGAGGAAGTAAGTATGAGAATGAGAAGAGTCGTATACATGAGTTCCATATTGTTATTCATACCCTTGAGTCGAGTCGTTCATGCCCAATAATCCCGCATGAACTCCATAAGTTGAGTATCTTTGAGAGGAGTAGTATCTTCAAGTTCTAATTCTTGAGTATTGAGTTCCTAATCCCTTTTGAGATTTTATTCTTAATCATGGGACTATTACATATACCCATGGAGTCCTAGAGTGGAGTTGTTCATGCCCATAATTCCGCATGAGCCCTATAAGTCGAGCAGTCTAGAGATGAAAAGTATCTTCGAGTCCTTGAGTTGAGTAGTTCATGCCCATTATTCTGCATGAACCCTCTGAGTCGAGCATTCTTGAAACAAGTATTATCATTGAAGTCCTTGAGTTCGAAGTTGTTGAGTCTGAGTATTGAGTTCTATGTATGGTTATTGAAAACCTCGAATTGAGTCGTTCACGTCCATAAGTCGGCATGAACTTTATTCTGAGAAGTATTTTTACAAATTTTTCTAAACTTGTTTTAAGACTTGAGCACTGTAGTTGAGAAAGAGTAGAGTCTGGTTCATTTTATTTAAAATGATATATGGGAACTAAATAGTCCCAAGAGTAAACTTTTTCACTTTTAAAAGAGAATGAAACTGATATTTCTAAAAGAGTTTTGTGCAGTTTCAGTAACATCTCTTTTTAGAGAAAGATTGTGAGTAATAATCTCAAACCACAGAAAGAGTTATGTTTTTAAACATATGAGCTGAGTATATTTTTGGGGGTAGTATTGAGCACCGATATGGGGACGAGTTCAGATAACTCAAGTCTCCATAAACCATGTAGCCAACATGGGTAGAAAGGGTCATACTTTTTAGATGATTCCTTAATGCTTTTTAGCATAGACTAGTGGATCCACTTAGTTGAGAGGTTCTATACCCCGACAAAGTATAGGACAGTTCTGGTAGCGTGGGTGTGCCGCTGTATCATCACATAGCTCATAGTGATGGTTGTCGGTTAGAGAATCTCCCACAGAGTTATATTTTATTCATATATACAAATTGAGTTGTTATTATATTTTTCAATACATTGAGTTGCTATTTAATGTTTTATAAGCTTTCTATATATTGCATCTTTTATTGTGTCTTTATGTTGAGTTGACTATCCAGAGTTGAGTATCCAGCATTGAGTATCGATAGTTGAGTATCTTGAGTTGAGTACCTTTGAGTTGAGTATCTTATTCTTTAGTTGAGTTGAGTTGAGTGAGTTGAGAGGAGGTAAGTATGTTTTCTTTTTATCAAGTTTAAGCTTATGTTTATGCTTTAGAATTCCCCTTACATGCTCGTACATTCCACGTACTAAGCCATTTGGGTTGCATCATTTCATGATGCAGATACAGGTATTCAGGATCATTAACAAACAGTTCGTTGATATCACTTGTAGTTCCAGTTAGCTATGGTGCGCCTCCTTGCTTCAGGAGGATTTCATTTACTTTCCAGTTTCATCAGGATATCGTGGGTCTTGTCCCGACTTCCATCTTTGTCATTTAGAGTCTTCATTGATAGACAGTAGAGTTTGAGAAGTTTGTTTCATTTATTTTGTTAAATGTTTTAGAGACTTGAGTTTTGCTATTTCTGGCGAGTTGAATATATTATTTTATTCATAGTTAAATATTTTGTAATTGAGTTCAACGAATTTTATTCAGTCTTAAGTTTTGTATGCTTGAGTTAGTCTTCCGCCTCTAGTCAGCCAGGATGAGGGTTCGCTTGGGGACCAGCTATAGTTCTCGAGTGCTGGCCAGGTCGACGGTGTAGGCTCGGGTCGTGACAAACTTGGTATCAGAGAACATAGTTTAAGTGTCCTAGGATGTCTCTAAAGCCGTGTCGGTAGGATCTTGTTTATGGTTGTGAGGGCCCCACTTCTATAAATGAGGGACTACAGACATTTATGAAAAGTTTCTCTCCTTTCATATTCTTAATCGTGCAATAGAGCTAAGTCATAGAGATTTATTCATACTCGTGTGTTTCTCAGTTTCATTCGACTACCGCTCATACTAGAGGTGGTTGAGAAGAAAAGTCAGATCCTTATGGATGAATTATTTTTAGCAAAAATCTTGAGCATGTGACTCTAGAGGGGCTTGAGTGAAGCCCATGAGTGATTAAGTGTTCAGTTTCAGAGGAATGCACTCATGATCATATGAATCATGCGTTTGAGCTAAAAACGAGTTGTACACTCTACCCTAAACCTTATTGAGGAAGGTATGTTTAGAGCTTGTGTAATATTTTCACCCAAAAAGGTAGCATGAGTTACGAGATCATGAGCAGTAGTAGTGAAAGTGCCCAGAGTTAGAGGAAAGTATGCAGAGGTTTAGTAATCTAAGTAAGGGAGATGGTGTTTCGACAAGCTGTGTTACTAAAGTCATGCACCTAGTAAGTTATTAATGAAGAGTTTTTCCCTTATGGGTAGACAAGGAAGTGATGAGTTGTGAAGATTCCATCATAGGAGGTAGAGTGGGTTGTAGCTAGAGATGAGTTTTTGATGAAGTGTCATTGTGTAGGTAACGACCACCTGTAAGTGTTGAATAGAAGAGCAGGAGTATTCAAAGGATGATAGAACTATTTGAGAGATAATGCGCCGTAAGTGAGTAAATAATATTTAAGTTGTGAAGTTGAATGTGATGGTAATTTATGAGTGTAGAGACTAAGAGGTAAGGATTGACTACTTGTCATAAGGTCCTAGTGGATGAGTGTTTCTGAATTTCTATCCAGTAGTGGTAAGTTAGTATAGTAAGTGAGCAATCATATTGATATTCGGCTTTAGTAATAAATGTTAAGCTTGAATTTGAGATGAGTGTCTTGATCAAAAGGATGGCACCATAAGGCTGATGATTTTAGCCTTGAGATTTAATCTAGAAAACATGACATAGACTAGGTGAGGAATCGAGGTGATTAGTTGCAATAAATATGAGTGGTACAAGTAAAAGACCCTAACCTTTAGATAAGGACGGTGAAGTGTGGCTAAGTCACAACAGTAAAAAGAGCATTAAGAGGTGTACCGAGAGGGTATGTAATTAGAAAAGGCTAACAGAAACACCTTAGAAAGAGGTCTTAGTACCTGCTTATGGAGAGTTCGGTAGTCATGAGATAAACTTCTCCCGAGTGTTATAGTAAAAGAGGATGTAGACCAGTTAATAATAATGGAATAGGTCCGTAGCTTTCAAGTGTCAGCTTTGGACCTAAGGGAGAGATGACGAGATGCAAAATCAAGTCAAGTGTTTGAGAATAAGATAGTAATGAGTTCCAAAGAGTATGGGAGATATCTTTTCAAAGGTCTTTTAGTAGGGAAGTGATGTTAAAAGGAGAAGGTTAATGATCTTATCGTAGGTATTATGGTGTGATAATTCCAACTAAGGTTATAAAAGAGGAGGATGAGGTTTTACTATGAGAAGTAGTTAAATGAGAGACCTTAGTTGGCTCCGAAGGAGTTGGTTAGTAGGAGTCCATTGAGTTGTTAAAGTACTAAGCTTGAATGTGGTGGTAAGGAGTAATAGTCTTGAGATGAGATTCCCTATAGAGAGATATAGAACCCGAACCTAAGGATTTGGGTTAAGCTTGAATATAGTGAGAGCGTACCATTAGACTCAGACCTTAGTAAGAGTAACCCCATTCAATACCCAGTCCAACCGCCATTCGAGGACGAATGATCCCAAGGGAGAGATAATGTAACACCTCGGAATTTTTTTGAGCTAAGACTCAAACCATCCTTCATTGTGAGTAGGATTTTACCGAGAAATTTAAAATTTCTTGAGTGTTAAGGTCACTAGATGTAGCACCTGGAGTTCCAAAAAGAACTAAAGAAAGTTCATTCAAGTAATTCCTAAGTTCTTCTAAGTTTTGGGTCAACTTCAAATGAACATAACTTTCAGTACCATATAATTTAGGTGGCCCATAAGATATCAAATGAAATTTCTTTGAATTATCTTTCCAACGCCACCGAGTTTGCTAAGTTTTGAGGACTGATGAGTGAGGTATGTTCGTTTGAAGTCAAGCTGTCCAGTTAAGGAAAGTTACCCAAAAATAGTAAAGGGTCTTTTGATCTTTTCCTTACACATTCATATTTAATTCGCTTTTAGTAAGGTTTTAAGGATCTAATCCAATTAGGTTAAGTTTTATAATCCTAATATACGCCTAGGGTTTTAGTTGAGAGTTCAAGAAGAGAAAAGAAGAGAAAAGAGGAGAAAAGAGGAAAGGATCAAGGCGTTCGTCGAGGTTCTTGAGTTTTGTTGCGGATTTTCGCTATGGGTTTGATCCCTAAGAGGTATGTAAGTTTCCATAGTGTTGGGTTCATTCAACCACATGCCAAACATGATTTTCAGATTCTAACTTGTCCATAAAGATTGAAACATTTAAGTTCTTGATAAGTGTTCTTGAAGTTTCATTCTAAATCTTATTCTGTTGGGGTTTTGATGATTTCTTGAGACGAAAGTGAGTGTTTTGAGGGCTGTATTGAGTAGATTACTGTGTACTGATGTTGAGAAATCAAATCCAAGTGATTAGGGAAGAAAATGTTTGAATCTAGGCGAACTAGGGTGAGAAAACGAGCAAAGAAAGTCGTCGTGGTTTTCTGGGTTGGGGCCTGGTGCCCTACGCCAGCCAGTGCGCCCCAATAACACCTCTGTTGGTAGAGATATGGCGCCCTGCGCCACTCAGTTCACCAGGGTCGCCTGCCCCCACCCCTTCTCTGTCGTTTCTCCCTCTTGAGTCCTTTAAAAGGGTACCTTCAATCCCTATCGATTCTAAAAACTCTAAACTACTTCTAAACAACTAGAAATAATTCATAATTCAAATTCAAGGTAGAGTTAAGAGTTAAGTCTTGAGAGTTCTTCCGAACATTTTGAGAAAGTCTCTTTGAGTCTTTTGAGGAGTCTTCTACAATTTCAAATATTTTGTTTCAAGACCCGAGCAAGTGAGCATAAGAATGAAGAGAATCTATTCATAAGTCTACTTTATCATCACTAGATCGTTCATATCATGAACCATAACTCTTGAATTCATAATTCAAATTCAAGATAGAGTTAAGAGTAGAGTTCAAGAAAGCCTCTGAGTTCAATTGTGAGTCCTTTGAGATCAACTATCGATTTTGATTTATGTTTTGAGGAAGTAAGTATGAGAATGAGAAGAGTCATATACATGAGTTCCATATTGTAATTCATACCCTTGAGTCGAGTCGTTCATGCCCAATAATTCCGCATGAACTCCATAAGTTGAGTATCTTTGAGAGGAGTAGTATCTTCAAATTCTAAGTCTTGAGTATTGAGTTCCTAATCCCTTTTGACATTTTATTCCTAATCATGGGACTATTACATATTACCGATGGAGTCCTTGAGTGGAGTTTGTCATACCCATAATACCGCATGAGCGCTATAAGTCGAGCTGTCTGGACATGAGAAGTATCTTCGAGTCCTTGAGTTAAGTAGTTCATGCCAATAATTCCACATGAACCCTCTGAGTCGAGCATTCTTGAAATGAGTATTACCATTGAAGTCCTTCAGTTCTGAGTTGTTGAGTCTCGAGTATTGGGTTCTATGTAAGGTTATTGAAAACCTCGAATTGAGTCGTTCATGTCCATAAGTCGGCATGAACTTTATTCTGAGAAGTCTTTTTACAAATTTTTCTAAATCTGTTTTAAGACTTGAGCACTTGACTTCAGAAAGAGTAGAGTCAAGTTCATTTTATTTAAAATAATATATGAGAACTAAGTAGTCCCAAGAGTAAATCTTTTCACATTTAAAAGAGAAGGAAACTGAGATTTCCAAAAGAGTTTTGAGCAGTTTGAGTAACATCTCTTTTTAGAGAAAGATTGTGAGTAATAATCTGAAACCACAGAAAGAGTTATGTTTTTAAACATATGATTTGGGTATATTTTTGGGAGTAGTATTGAGCACCGATATGGGGACGAGTTCAGATAACTCAAATATTCATAAACCATGTAGCCAACGTGGGTAGAAAGGGTTATATTTTTTAGATGATTCCTTAATGCTTTTTAGCATAGACTAGTGGATCCACTTAGTCGAGAGGTTCTATACCCCGGCAAAGTATAGGACAGTTCTGGCAGCTTGTGCGAGACGTTGTATCATCACATAGCTCATAGTGATGATTGTCAGATAGAGAATCTCCCACAGAAATATATTTTATTAATATATAGAAATTCAGTTGTTATTGTATTCTTCAATACATTGAGTTGCTATCTACTGTTTTAAAAGCTTTCTATATATTGCATCTATTATTGTTGCTTTATTTTGAGTTGAATATCCATAGTTGAATATCCAGAGTTGAGTATATAATCTTTGAGTTGAGTATCTTATTCTTTAGTTGAGTTGAGTTTAGTGTGTCACTACAAGAAAACATGAAAGTCCCAACGAAATTTACTAACCACCCTAGTTAGTTGGTAAATTGCTAACGGATAGACCACAAATTAGGAACCAAAATTTCTTCAAGAACGCAACAACGGATTACTAATGAATTACAAACAAAAAATTTACCAACAAATAGATTATGTTGGTAAATATGGCGGGAAAAATTTGGCGCTTAATTTAACAACGGCTTACCAACAGATTATTAATGATTTGTTTACCAATAAAAATCATTCGTTGGTAATTTACCAACAGATTGAAAATCAGTTGGCAAATAAGGTAGGAAAAAGTGGTTCATAATTTAGCAACAATGTACTAACAGATTACTAACATACTTTTACCAACATAAATTAATTGTTGCTAAATTACCAACAGATTGTCAATCTGATAGTAATTTACTAACAAAATTAATTTTGTTGATAAATTTGCCAACAAAGAATCTCGCTTCGTTGGTAAAGTTTTGCTAACTAATTTCATTTTTGTTGGTAAAATACCAATATGGTAGCTAATTGTTGTTACATTTGTCTAAAGATTCTTGTTCTGTTCTTATAAACTTTGTCAATAAGTTTATTTTTTGAATAAATTGGCAACAAGGAGATTTGTGTCGTTAGCAAATTTTTCGAAAGAATCATGTATTCGTTGTGATAAAATAAAATTTAAAAAAAAGAGATACACTTTTGAGAGAATTTCTCTTTCGTCTTGTTATTTAATATTCACATTAGCGCCTCCTTTTATAACTTATGCTCGACTTCCCTGTCTTAATAGGACTACAATATTAAAAGTTTTCCTATCCCAGTAGGGATACAACAATTCTATTTTCTAATTATTATAATAATTATAGAACTACTATAAATACACATATCATATATATTCAATTCATTTAAGCCATCCCCCCTCCACCTCTATCTCCCCCAAATTAAAGCATGAAGGCAATGAAAAAGGGGCCTGATACTTCAACTAAAAGAGCGACCCGTTGGTTTATCAAATCCATATCCAGCGTCACACATTGGCCAGGTCCAAAGGGATCCGGTTGTTGACACCCAATTTTAACCCTCCCTGATAGAATTAATTTTTGAACTTCTTTAATTTCCAACGATTTGAAATAATTATATTTATAAAATTCAAAACAATTTTCAAGTTTTTAAAATATTCTTGTAAATTTTATAATTTGTAAATAATAAGTAATATTTCTACATATTTATATATAATTAGCATAATTTATGAATATTCGAAAATCATCTCAAAAAGATTTTATCTTAATTAAATATTCAATTAAATTAATTTGGTTTAAAGTATGTATACAATTTTAAGTTATTTAGTTTAATTATTTTATTTCGTTGATTTGAGAAGCGTGTTTTATTAATTTACTTTAGTTTAAGTTATGATTATAATTTTAAATTATTTAGTTTATAATTAGGTTAATTATTTAATTTCGTTGAGATTAAGAAGCTCATAAATTAATTATATTAATTCGTCCTATTTGAATTCTAGACGAACCTACTAAATTAACTTTTTTGGTTACATCTTTAATCCGTTTGGCTAAATTGTTAATCAATTTCTATTACAATTTTAGCCAAATCTAACCTTTTACTTTAACCCATCTTAAGACCAAGATTTTGGCCCCTTTCACAACCCTTTAGCAACCCATTCTTTCTCCAATTTCCAGCTCACCCTTTGTTTCGATTACCCGACCCGGCCCAATTCTTCATCACAAAGAACCCAGCTTCACACGGAAGAAACCCAGAACCTTCCTCCAATATTCAGGCGTTAATAGTAACGATTCCAACGCCAAATCCAACGTCAATTCCAATAGATGGAAAGCAACAACAACATCCATTCAAGAGGCATCTTGACGGAGTCGGCTTCACGGCGAGTTCACGGCGTGTACACGATACCAGCTACGTGTACAACAGTACACTGTATTTTCTCGTCGTCTTCCTCATTCCCTCGACAATTCGTACAAGCGTCAGTGCTAGGTGGAGGGATATCAACGATTCACTCGTCCTAGAGTCAAGATCGAACGACCCTTGTTGTTTAGCCGTTGAAATTTGTTGGGGATTTGAAGAATTTTCGTACAAGCAGCAGAGAGTTGAGAGTTGGGATTTCAAAATCGACCCTTGTTCTTATCTGAATATCCATCCGTTTCCCCCAAAAATCTGCCCTAGAAATTCCCTATATAAACTCCCCTCTTCTTCAATGTTAAGGGTTGGAAAAAAGTTGGAAACAATATACGTTGGAAGGGGCAAAAATAAAATAGAGTAAGAAAGGTCATAAGAAACATATACATATATAGAAATACATACAAAATAGGAAAAAGAGATACTACAATGACTTGGAATCTAGAGTTTTGGGTTTTCATTTTTTGTTCTCTGCTCACCAAAGCTTATCGGAGTCTCATTGTTGCGGTGGGGGTCAGTTCTAAGGCTCGTCTGTCCCAGAACGCTGCTTGGCAAAAGGTAACTCCTTCTTCTTTTCAACTTTTTTCTTCATCTTTGCTATTTCGATATAACATTAATGAGTTGTGATGCTTTTGTTATCTGAGTTCTTGATGTCGTGATACTATTTCTATCTTCAAGTACCCTCAGTACTTGCTCTTAGTGTCCATTCAATTTTTTGCCGTTCGGTAGTTGGTATTTCTCTGTTTTTGAGTTCATTTCACTGTTTTCTTCTCGAGCCTGCTTCTTGAATGTCATTGAATCTATATTACTTCATTTATTCTGATGTCAAGAATTAAGAGTGTTGCATTTAGTTTGTTCTGTCTAATGTCGTTATTCATGTAAGTCTAAGAGTTTTGAGTTAATCGATATCCTAAAGGTGTCAGTGATGCTATCTTTCTATTATTTATATCCTAGTGATCTCATTCTCTCTTTTCTCATATTATTTTTGGGAACAAATTACTGGGTATTCTGATATGCTTGCCATTTGGTGTTGAGCCTTTCGTATGTGTATATCCTGGGTTGTCCTATTGCTGTTGGTAGTAATAAATTAGTTTTGGTTAGGATTCATATTTAGTATTAAAATTTTATCCTAGTTTGAACAACAATTGAGCATGTCATTCGTAGGCTTACCATTTTATTAGTTTGGTCCTTCATAAGTTCGAAACTCATCAGCTTTATTATGACATCTCGTGTGCACTGAAATATTCCAGTAGTCATCTTGTTGCCTCAACTCTGCCTCAATTTATGAAGCATGAATCCTTTGTAGTGTATATTTTGAACAAGTTTTATTGTTAGACTCAAGAGTAGATGTTTTCTTGTTTACCTCTCATCATGAATTGATTCCATTCCATATAGGGAGCTCATTCTGTCTGATTGGTTCTTGATATTTTTTTTCCTTCCAGCAACAATATTGGATAGAGGATAATTCCCATAGTTTACTCCATTTTTTATTGATAGTTGCTTCCTTATGATTCATCTTCATTTAGATAATTATGCACAAGTCCATGCCCTTTTGACATGCTAGTTTAATTGCTTAATTATAATCCATCATTTAGTGTTTCATCTTATCATGTGAGGTTAGTTCAATTTCAAGTGAAGATTTTCTTAAGTGTTGCATGCATTCCTTTGTTTATCTTTGTGTGATATTGGCAGTGTGAGCTATTCATATACATATCTTGCTCTATTTCTTTTTTTTTATGCGCCTTGGTTTTATCATATAAGTTTGGATCTGGTCTAGTACTAATTTTTATATTGTTTTGTTCTTTTCCTATGTGTGAACCAGCTCCTCCCGAGTCTTTGGAGACTCATTTTCCTTGCATTTCGTTGATTGGGCCTTACAGGCACAATTCTATTTTTCTATTGAGTCAACCGGGTTAGTGAACCGACGAACAGGGCTGGAGAATGATAAATATGAGCTGGAAATTAAATTTTCATGTTCTGGAAATTTGAAAACAGGCTGTGATATGACCTGTATACACTGATATACTTGTTGTATACACTGGTATACAGTTGGAAAATACAGTAACAGGTCCAAGACAGCGAAATACAGGAGTACAGGTAAAAAATTGAGAAATACAGGTTTTCAGGAGCCCTGAGGATAAAAATATACGCAAAATATATATCAAATGTGCAGGAAAACGATTGGTATACAGTGGTATACATGGTGGTATACATAGCACTTTTAAAGGAGATGAGCCAAAACATAATTGTTGCTTGCACAGCAGGTCCAGGTAGCAGAAGATGGGTCAAAATGCCCAAAAAGTGATCAGCATCCTCCTTTTGATTTAAATGGGCCAAAACTCATTATTTTGGCATTCCTCCTTTGTTAGACTTAGGATAGGTTGGGCCAAAGCCCAAATTTCCTTTATTATTCTCCTTTGTTATTATTTGTTTTGTATTAACTCTCTAACATTGTTTTCTTTTGGTTTGACTTAATTAAATCCCCAAAAATTGTATTTCTCCTTTTATGTTCTTTAGAATGTTTAAGTTCTTATTTTTGTTATTGATTTATTTAGTTGCTTGTGGTTAAAAAAATATTTTCTCAACAAATTGATTCTCTTTAAGTTTTTTATAAATCTTTTTCTAAACTTAGTCAATATTTTCAAGTTAGTCAAATGTTTTAGTCAAGTCGTTGGTTAACCGCATGTTAGCGGACATTCCGAGGGCCTAACACCTTCTCAGAATGTTAATTCAACCACAAACCCCTTTGAATTTCAAATGATTTTTAATCTTTTTAAATCTTTTAAAAATCTTAAGTTTTCTTAATTTCTTTAAAAAAATGAAGTGACGACTCTCTTTTAAAAAATCAATTTTTCTTCAAAACTAAGTTAAATTGATTTTTTTGAAAACAAGTCATATTTCTTTTTTCCAAAAATAAAAATGGCGACTCTGCTGGGGAATTTGAATAAGTTCTAACCATAACAATTTGACTATTTGACTATCTGTTGTTAATTGTTGAATTTTTTTATCTATGATTTATCTGTTTAAATTGCTATAAACTGTCATTGCATTCATGACATTTTCTGATATATGTATAGTATATTAAAGAACGGTTTCTGCGTAATTGCAGCCGGACTCTTTTATACTCAACCCTTTTTCAGAATGATCGGGAATTTATTGGTACTTCAGGCGTCCAATGGTTGTCGTGAATTTCAGCCTAAGTTGTCCGCTTGGGTTCCCGGTCTTTCAAAAGCCACTCTTAGTCAACTAGCGTAGAGCGAAACCAAATCCCGAATTTAGCGCACTTTGAAATAAGTCGACCCAACACCCAAGGCGTGTTGGGCCCATTAGAGGCCCACCTTGTGTCTATTTGGCCCATTGGTCAATAAAAGACAATCATGGTTATGTGTTTAATTGAAGGATGTATATGTCATTTTAAACAAATCAATTATCTAATGGGGGTGGGGGTAACTTACCTTTTTCTCTTTTTCTTGTAGGATGAATCCAATGTATGAGCCCTTGAGGACCCGAATGGTGACCATACCCCATCCTTACCTCCAAGTTTGGTGGAAGTTTATGAACAATGACGACAAGAAAAAGGCTCAAAGACATATAGGCCATCTCCCGTCACTAATGGAAATGGATATCTGGCCCGATTTGATTGGAACAATGGTGCAATTTTGGGTTAGTGATAACATGATATTCCTATTCAGAGAAGTAGAAATGACTCCAACTATCGAGGAAGTTCTTGCAAGTTATGAGAGTGTCAGCATGTGCAATAAGATGAAGCGTAAACTCGATACTGATCTCCTTTTTCCAAAAATATGGGATTTTGACAAAATTAAAGAAGAACTTTCACTTGTCAAAGACGAATGGATGGATAAACTTCCTGGGGCAAACATTCCACTTCGAAATCTTTATTATCGATTTGGACGTGCAAGGGCTTTCGAAAAGTTCAAAGAAGAATTTGTCTCGGAGGAAAAATCAAAGGAGACACATCCTCTTGCTTTTACAAAATACCTACTGGGGACAATGGTATTTCCCCAAGGACCAAACTACACTATCCATCCAAGTGTAGTAATGGTCACTCATGCTATCTTTAATGGAGTAGGCTACGGGTCAGCGGTCAAGCACTACAATTTGGCGCCCATGATTCTTGCTGACATTTACAGAGCATTGGATAGGTGTAAAAGCGACAAACGTTTCTTTCAAGGGTGCAATCTGATACTTCAGTGGTGGATGATGAGACATTTGCTCAAACCCTATGATCGAGAAGAACCATATCCACTAAGACAACCAAACGAACTTGGAGGCCACGATTGGTGGGTGTATCTTAATCATTTTAACAGAACTGGAGGTAAAGAATTCTGGTATCCAAGACTTCAGGGGTTAAGAGAAGTAAATATGCAGTGGTCAATCGAAAGGCTAGTGGTAACAAAGCAAATAGTGATTCGAGGTGAAGGGGTCCCTTACTTGATATATGCCGGATTGAGAGGGACTCTACCATATGCCCCCGCTCGAGTCCTTAGACAACTAGGAGGGAAACAAGAGCTTTCCCAAACCACAGACATCAGACAATTTGCGACGGATCACGAAAATAACCGAGTATCTTTTTCTGAACAGATACTTAGAATATGGAAGACTCAAAGGGTATTGGGTGAGCCGGTCCTGAACAGATTTCAACCTGAATGTTCTAAGGAGTACAAAGAATGGTTAAGGAAGAACCTCGCCAGAACCATCGAGCCTGGTCCAAATATCCCTCATATTATTGCAGATGTTGGTGCTAAACATCAAGTTCGACTCCATCGACTTCAAGAGAAGTATGAGAAGAATGAGTTGGATCATCAACGCTGACATTCAGAAGACGCCAAAGTCATAGCCCAGCTTAAGCAAGAGTTGCGAAGAGCAAGACAATGCATGTCTGAATTAGATGATAGCATGGAGCAACAGATCCAGTCTGTCGAGAGTTTCAGGCATCAAGAAGGGGCCCGGCTAAAGAGAGATCATTTGTGGGAAAACCGTTATGCCATATGGGAAGAAGTCAACATCGCCAAGAGGGCCAGACTTGGTGAAGGATCAGAAGCAGCTTGAATTTCTTTATCATCCCTTGCGCGGGATTGCTTTTATTTGTACTTGGTTTTGTAATTTACTTTCTGAACTTATTTCCCCATTTTGATGTTTGTTAAACATTTTCGAATACTATTAATGATATATTTTGGGGATAATGAATTGGCTTAAAAAGACATATACATCCTTCGATTCGCTAGGCCTACCCTTGGCACGAAAGGGTCACATATTTGTTTAGGACGCGATATATGTTTGTTTGTTTGTGTGCTTTAACTGGTTATGTGATACGTTGCTTTGAATGAGGACATTTTAGCTCACTCCTTTTCGAATTTTTTCTAAAAATCTCTACAATACCAAATACAAGTCACTACCTCAATGTTTGACCAAAAATTTCTTCGAGTCTTAAGTTTCTCAGTCAAAACTAAACTCCACTATCCTAAAACATTCCTCTATCATCTCAGGAAAGGTTGCATCGCCGCTAAGATGGAAAGAAGCCAGAATGTCAAAGTGGAGCTGACTGAAGAGGAATTGATGATGAAACTGCATCGGATCAACAAGGAGATCCGAGAAGTCGAAGAAAGGGGAATAGAACTAGAATTCACCATTGCAGTCGCACTAGCCAAAAGTACAACATTAGACGTGGAGATAGAACCTAAGAAGGTAAGATTGGCTATCATGGACGAAGAGATAACTGCTATGCCGAAGAAAGACGAGCATATAACCCTGGAGCTTCAAAGGCTGCGCGGAAAATACTCTTTCCTTAATCAAGAGGTCAATGTAACCAGTCCCGAAGACACTCAACCTAAAGCTGTTGAAGAAGAACCCGATGAAGAAGTGGTATACATAGCTCCTTTCCAAGGACGTTTGAAAGAAGGACACGAGAAGATCACCCTCCAGGCATATCAGCGGAGACATAGCGTGGGGGGAAAAATCATGTCGTGTGCTCTCATTTACGAGCATCTTAAGGCTCTACGCCTCCTAAAACCCCTCGAAGGGGCTACTTCCAGGTTTGAACATGAAAATGCACATAAGACAGGTGCCTACCATGCAGACCAAAAGGGGCACACAATAGATGAATGTGTGGAGCTTAAGACCGCGATCTGATCAACATCGGGAATTACCTATATGTGGGGTCCCTACACTCTTTTTACTTGTGATCAACCGGAGCCTAGTATGCCAGTCACAGAGCATACTTTGTTTTACTGTCACTACTTCACTCCTTTTGAGGGAACGCGGTGGGCTATCTATTGTCAGTTGGTTCAAGGGGGGATCTTGACCCCTATCAAAAAAGATGACGGAATGGTCAATACCTTTGGAGATGAAATTCGGAAAGCTTGCCCTTATCACGACACCGGGGATCACAACATTGAAATGTGCCTCGTGTTTCGCTATAATGTGGAGTCCCTAATCAACAATGGAAGGATCCGAGTTGAGTTTCCCCCTGTTGTCCATGCGGAAGCCAGAATGCTTTGACTAGTCAGAAGAAGAAGCCTTGATAAAGGCACAATTTTTGTTTTGGGAGTTTTATCGCATGTTTTCAGTTTCTTTGTAATAAAAAAATGACTGAATGAAAAACCAAAATTCTTTTTGTATTCGAACTAAGTAGGGCCTGAATTCTCCTTTAATGATACGTAGGCAGCCTTTCAAGGCCCGGCCCCTATCTTTTTGAAATTTTCTTTTCCCCCTTTCATTCTACAACGAAACACGGAATTCATATCAACAGATGCCGGGAGATGCAGTGAGAAGATCTTAGCTCAACGCAATTCAACCTTCCTGGGTCGCTAGTCTCAAAATAAAATGAACAAATTCCTGCTTATTCAAAGATCAGTCCCCGTTATTCTTGGGTTAACATGTCTTCAAACGAAGCAACTCTTATGTGTTTATATGCCTTCTATGTGATATTTTCCATCGTTTGTCACGAATCACAACTTACAGATTTGCCTTTGAGTTGTTTTTCTTCTACAGGTACGTAGAACTGGTCTGTGTCGATAAGCTAGATGATCATCCTTACTGCACAAGATCTAAGGCTCCTAAAGATTCCTTCCCCGATCAAAGTTCGCAGAAAGGAAAAGCAATAATGGGTGATAACAATGAAGAGATTGGCCTAACTGATGTTGTCGTAGCTCAGCCAGTGATCGCTGATCAGAATGAATTAATTATACAGTTGATGCAGCAGATCACTGAAATGAGGGTCGAAATGCAGAAAAGGCAAGATTTTCCTAATCCGGTTTTTTCTTTAAATGCACTAACAGACAGAAGGCCCCCACTCTACTTTCCTCCTTCAAATGCGGAACAGGCTCAACCCACCCTCCTGTCCTGCTCAAAATCCCCCCATCATTGATCTAACCGCCTCAAACCCCCATCACGCCTCCGCTTCCCACTAAGCGCCACCTTACCCAGGAATACCAATCTTCATACCTTCCCTCTTCCTCAAAATGCCAACCCACAAGCTCGCCCTCCCCCGCAAAACCAGAATGTCAATAATCCACAAACTTTCCCCCATCACCAAAATCAGCACACCAACCCCCAAACTTTCCCCTAAAACTACCAGGCCCCTCAAAATGCCCAGAATACCTCCGTCGCTCCACCCCTACCTCAAAAAACCACTTTCCAAATCCCAATTCCAAATGAGCCTTATGCCAACTATTCCGAACTTGATCATTACGAGGAACAGGAAAAAGAGTGGAGGGCTAAAAAAGAGTCTTCCAAACAGAATCTAAAGGAGGAAATATTGAAAGCTGTGAAGGAGTTGCATTATACTCCAGAGGTCGCCAGATTCAATTATGAAGATTTGTGCATCCAACCAAACTTGGACCTTCCTGAAAGGTTCAAAGTGCCGAAGTTCGACACTTTTAGAGGAACGGGAAATCCATTGGCTCATCTGAGAGATTATTGTGACCAACTCGTAGAAGTTGGTAGAGACGAAGCTTTTTTGATGCGGCTCTTTAGTCGAAGCTTGAAAGGGGAGGCGCTAGAATGGCTCACTTCCCAAGATATGAAGCAGTGGTCCAGTTGGAACGCACTTGCCAGAGATTTTGCTAAACGATTTGCTTACAATGTACAGATCGTTCCTGATCGCTATTCCTTAGAGAAGATGAAGCAGAAATCAACTGAAAGTTACAGGGAGTTTGCGTACAGATGGAGAAAGGAGGCAGCTAGGGTTTGACCTACTATGTCTGAGAAAGAAATTATTGAAGTATTTGTGCGGGTTCAAGAGCCCTAGTATTATGATAGGATCATGTTTGCCGAGATAGTCAACGTAGGTGAGACTATCGAAGACGGATTAAGAACCGGGAAGATTGCCCGTGTTGCTGCCTCACCCGGATCCTCAGGGCTGTTGAAGAAGAAGAGAGAAGACGTGTCTTCTATTTCTTATGCATCTGAGGGAAAGAAACCCTCAAGAAAATCCTCATCGTACCAAGGTCGTTCTCGACCTTCACAAAATTTGTACCCAGCTTGTTATGTGCAGACTGATTATCAAACCCCTCCCCCAAGTTACCAAAATGCCCCTCCTAATTGCCAAAACACTCCCTCTCATGTTTACCAAACCCCACCCCCTGTCTACCAAACTCCGCCTCAAATATATCAAACCCCACTCCTCATTATCGCAATACTACCCCAAACTGTGCAACTGTCCAGACAAATTACCAAGCTCCTCCCCAAGTATATCAAACCCCACCCCAGTACTACCAAAATACCCCTCCAAACTACCAAGTTCCACAGCCAAAATATCCAACCAGTTCCTATCCAAAATATCAAGCCCTCCACCAAAATGCTCCATATTATCGTCAAATGCCTCCCACTCAACAAGGCAATTACGATTCCCGCCCCAGATTTGAGAAGAAGTCTGCTCGAAATTTCACTCCTCTCATTGAGAGTCGAACCCAACTTTTTGAGTGGCTGACTGCGGTGGGTTTTCTTCATCCAGTTGGTCCCAAGCCTGTTGACACCAGTTCTAGATTTTACAAACCGGATCAAAGATGTGCATATCATTCCAATAATGTTGGGCATGACACTGAGGATTGTATCAATCTAAAGCACAAAATCCAGGACTTAATCGACCAGAGAGTGGTCACTATTCAAACTGCTGCACCCAATGTCAACAGTAATCCTCTTCCGAACCATGGAGGCGTCAATATCAACATGATATAGACGGAGGAGGAGTGGTGCACGGCAAAGGCAATTGTCTTGTTTGGGCCAAATTACATCGATAAAGTTGTGGCTTCGTTGTCAATAAAAGAGAAGAAGGAATTTATAATTATGACACCTGAGAAGGCTGCTGCTTTGGTGCCAAAAGATATTCCCACTCGAGAGAAGTTTGTGATTGAAGCGGCAGTCACTCAAGGCATGACTAGATCCGGTAGATGTTACACACCGGAAGAATTAGCCTAAGAAGGGCAGAGGAAGGATCAGTCTAAAAGGCCAATCAGTGAGGCTGAGGCGGAAGAGTTATGGAGGAAAATGCAACCGAAGAATTATTCAATCGTGAAACATCTGGAGAAAACACCGGCTCTTATTTATGTGTGGGCCTTACTGATGAGGTCACAACTACATAGGCAAGCTTTGATGAAGGCTTTGGATGACACTTACGTACCCATGGGTACTAACAGTGATAATCTTGTGGCAATAGTCAGCCAAGTAATTCGAGGACACCACATCAGTTTCTGTGACAAAAAGCTACCGTTTGAAGGCGCGATGCACAACAAGGCTCTGCACGTCACCATTAAATGTCGAGACAAGATCATTAATCGTGTCTTGATTGATGACGGGTCTGGTCTTAATATTTGTCCACCCTCAACTCTGAAGTAGTTAAACTTCAACTTGGGAAAGGTTCACCAGAACCAAGTCAATGTGAGGGCTTTCGATGGAGAGAAAAGAGACACGTTGGGTGTAGTGAACTTGGGGATTCAAATGGGTCCTGCAGAATTTAGTGTGGAATTTCAGGTACTAGAGATCAATACCAGTTATAATTTACTTTTGGGAAGACCGTGGATCCACATGGCCGGGGCTGTGCCTTTTACCCTCTACCAGTTGATGAAGTTTATTTGGAAGGACCAGGAGATTGTCATTCATGGTGAAGGGAGCCATTCCAATGGATATGTGTCAGTTGTTGATGAGGTCTCCCGAGGTTGTGATTTCTACACGATGGAGCTGGTAAATGCCACAGGTGATGATTTGGCTCCTCAACCCCCTATGTTTTCTGTGTACAAGATGATAGCTACCGTCATGCTCCAGAGCGGTTTCAAACCAGGTTTCGGATTGGGGAAGCAATTTCAAGGAATTGTCGAGCCTATTCAAATTCCTTCCAGAGGAGCAAAGTTTGGTTTGGGGTATGTCCCCACGGATGATGATGCGGAAAAGGTGATGAACAAGAGTGTTGATCGAGCGTTGGCCAGGCCAATACCTTATTTGTACCAGTCATTCCCAGTGCGAGAATATGTCAATGATGGTGGGATTAGGGAAGGAATCTTGGGCCTGTTCGAGGAAGTTGATGCAATCGTCGAGGGAGAGGCCGGGACATCGGGCATCCATAATGCTGAGCCGGAGGAGAAATTTTCCAATTGGACCTCCACACCAATTCTGATTCCCCGCTCATCTTGGTAGAAATGACATGTGTTTATGTTTGTTTTAAAAAATCGATGGTAGTCTGGAAGAGTCCCGAGACCCACCATTTATGCAAGTTTTTACCCGTTTGAGTTTTTATATTCCCCCGTAACGTTTAAGAAGGCGGAATGACCTTTGATCATGGCAAAAAATTGTGCATGTTTTTCAGTTTAAATGAAAAGCCTCTCTTATCAAATTTTTTTTATTTACTTATCTGTTTATGTTTTACTTTTCTAACTTTGTTTGTTTATGATTTTATTAATAGTAATTTAAAACCTGCCAATGTCATGTCATGTCACGAGTCAAACGAACAAAATGAGGCAGATGATGACGAATGCAGGGAATATGAAGAAGAAACTGAGGTACCTGAACATGTCGCTGAGGAGTTTCGACAATTTGAGATCCACCAGAAGCCGAATCTAGAAGAAACCGAGACTGTAAACCTGGGAGATGAGGAATGCGTCAAAGAAGTGAGAATCAGTATCCATATGACTGAAGCTCAAAGAAGGGACCTGGTTAGTTTGCTTAGAGAATACATCGATGTATTTGCCTGGTCTTACAGGGATATGCCAGGGCTATGTACAAATATGGTTTCTCATAAACTGCCGATCAATCCAGATTTCACTGCAGTAAAGCAGAAAACCTCGGAAATTCAAGCCAGAGTTGAGTTTGAAGATCAAAGAGGAGATTACTAAGCAGATTGAGTCTAAAGTGGTGGAAGTGACGCAATATCTGACTTGGTTAGCCAATATTGTTCCAGTGGCCAAGAAAGATGAAATATCGGAATTTGTGTCGATTATAAAGATCTCAACAAAGCTAGCTTGAAAGATAATTTTCCATTTCCAAACATCCACATTCTCATTGATAACTGTGCTAAACATGAGATGCAGTCGTTTGTGGATTGTTATGCGGGTTATCACCAGATCCTGATGGATGAAAAAGATGCACAAAAGACAACCTTTATTACGCCTTAGGGTGTATATCATTATCGGGTGATGCCTTTTGGTCTCAAGAACGCCGGTGCTACTTATATGAGGGCTATGACAACCATTTTTCATGATATGATTCACAAGGAGATCGAGGTGTATGTAGATGATGTCATAATCAAATTCCGCGAGAGTTCGAATCACTTGACTCACTTGAGGAAATTCTTTGATCGCCTACGTCGGTACAATTTGAAGCTAAATCCCGCCAAATGTGCTTTTGGAGTGCCACCTGGCAAGTTGTTGGGATTTATAGTTAGCAGAAGGGTCATTGACCTTGATCCTTCCAAGATCAAAGCAATTCAAGAGTTACCTCATTCGAAGACCAAGAAAGAGGTGATGTGTTTTCTCGGGAGGTTGAACTACATCAGCCGGTTCATAGCTCAATCCACTGTGGTGTGTGTGCCCATTTTTAAGTTGTTGAAGAAAGATGCCCTGACCAAGTGGACAGAAGAATGTTAAACTGCTTTTGATGCCATCAAGAACTATTTTTCCAATCCGCCGGTGTTGGTCCCTCCGCGAGAAGGAAGTCCATTGTTACTGTATCTGTCCGTTTCGGATAACGTATTTGGATGCGTACGTGGTCAACATGATGAAACTAGGAAGAAGGAGCGAACATGCAGGATGTTGAAAATCAGGCCGAGATATGGCTTAAAATTGACTATATGCAGTATGATGCGTTTTGTGTATATGCAACAGGTTCAACAGCGAAATGGGCCTAAAAAGCCCAAAAATGGCCAGCAGTGGATTTTAATTAAAATGGGCCAAAGTCCATTATTCTTGGGGCAAACTTTAGGCTTAGGGCAGGTGGACCAAAGGTCCAAAAAATTTGAATTTGGGCCAAAGACCAAATTTAACATTTCCATTCTTTTCTCTTACTTATTTGTTTATTGTATTGACTTGGTTTTACTTAATTAAATTCCCAAAAGAAAGTCATTTCTTCTCTTTATGCTCAAATTAAAATATCTATATTTTTATTTATTACTTAGTTTTATTCATTAATTGTCTTGTCAATATGAGTTATTTTCTTTAAAAATCTCTTTGGTTTATTTCCTTTCAATTAAATACCGGTTTTCATACTCAGTTAATTTTTTAAAAAAAATTATTAGTCAAATCGCTGGTCAACCGCAAGTTAGCGGATATTTCGAGGGCCTAATACCTTCTCAAAATGTAAATTGAACCCCGAGCCCTTATTTGGATATCAAATAATTTTTAATTTGTTTAAATCTTTTGAAAATCTTAAGTTTTCTTAATTTCTTTCAAAAATTAAGTGGCGACTATCTTTGAAAATTGTTTTTTCTTTAAAATAAAGTTAAGTCGATTTTTCAAAAACCTTTCAGTTTTTTTATTTCTTTTTTTTTCATAAAACAGAAATGGCGACTGTACTGGGGATCTATGACAACAGATAGAAATAACAGAAGATGATAAACAAGAGCACAATGAAGCAGTGGGGAGGATACAACAACATAATGAACACATTTCAAGTCTAAACCACACGAACAGTCAAACTATCTCAAACAAACGAGACAGAGACTCAACCCACTTTAGAGGATCAAAATGAATTAAAGACTCTAATTATCAACTTATGATACCAAAAAAAAAAAACTTCATTGTTAAACCTACACAAACATATCTCGATTCGAGTATCTAGACGAGGTGATGTGTTAATTATCTAGTGATTAGTTAGAAGTTCAAACAACAAAGAAAATAAGCATGAATATTTATGTTCAAACTAAGCAAAATGACAACAATGAAAAACCAACAAAGATACTTGAGCAAGAAATTCACTCCATATGAGGCCCGTTATACTCTTTTGGAGAGAACATGTTGCTCTTTGACCTAGATAGCTCAGAAGTTGAGGTATTAGTTATCTTCGTATACTACATACCTTATTTCCAGGATGGACCCGTTGAAGTATATTTATCAGAAAGTGATGCCGATCGGGATGTTGGCTAAATGGCAAATGCTTTTGAGTGAGTTTGATATTGTTTATGTGACTCAAAAGGCGATAAAAGCACAAGCCTTGGTTGATCACTCGCGGAGAATCCAGTTGATGAAGAGTATGAACCGCGCAAGACCTATTTTCCCGATGAAGAAGTAGCATTTGTGGGTGAAGACATTTCTAAAACATACCCTGGTTGGAGAGTATGCTTCGACGGAGTGGCAATCACCAAGGAAAAGGTATTGGAGCGGTCTTAGTGTCAGAATCTGGTCAACACTATCCTATGGCGGCTAAACTCTAATTTAATTGCACAAACAACATGGCTGAGTATGAAGCTTGCATCCTCGGTTTGGAAATGGCAATTGATATGAACGTTCATGAGTTGCTGGTAATTGGAGATTCAGATCTGTTAATCCATCAGGTTCAGGGAGAATGGGCCGTAAAGAACCCAAAGATCACATTGTATGTGCAGTATATACAGAAGTTGTGCAAAAGATTGCGCAAGATTGAATTCAGACACACTCCCAGGATACAAAATGAGTTGGCTAATGCTCTTGCCACCATTCCCTCAATGATCAAACATCCAGATACAAGTTATATTGATCCCTTGGATATAAACGTAAAAGAGCAGCATGTCCATTTTTCACATGTGGAAGCAGAACCAGATGGTTTACCTTGGTATTATGACATAAAGAAGTATCTGGAGACCGGGACTTACCCTGAGAATGTGACTTTCAACCAGAAGAAGTCGATACGCCGTATGGCCAATAATTTCTTTCCAAGCGGGGAAATCCTTTATAGGAGGACTCTATATTTAGGCCTTCTCAGATGCGTTGATGCTATTGAGGCTACAAAGCTTCTCGAACAGATACATTCTGGAGTTTGTGGTACTCACATGAATGGGCTCACTTTGGCGAGGAAGATCCTCCGAGCTGGTTATTTTTGAACGACAATGGAGCATGATTGTTGCAAGTTTGTGCAAAAATGCCATAAATGTCAAGTACATGGAGATTTGATTCGAGTGCCGCCTCTCCAACTCAATGCCATGAGTTCACCTTGGACTTTTGTTGCTTGGGGCATGGATTTCATTGGTCTAATAGAGCCACCCGCTTCTAACGGACACATATTCATTTTGGTTGCCATTGACAACTTCACCAAGTGGGTGGAAGCAGCTTCGTACAAATCGGTAACCAAGAGAGTAGTAGCTAATTTCGTCCGTAACAATTTGATATGTAGGTTTGGAGTTCCAAAATCCATCATTACTGACAATGGAGTGAACTTGAACAGTCATTTGATGAGATATGCGAGTAATTCAAGATTACTCACCGAAACTCAACCGCTTATCGTCCTCAAATGAATGGAGTTGTAGAATCCGCCAACAAGAACATCAAGAAGATTTTGAGTAAAATGATTGACAATCACAGAGGTTGGCATAAAATGTTGCCATATGCTTTGTTGGGTTACAGATCGACTGTCAGAACGTCAATTGGAGCAACTCCATACTTGTTAGTATATGGAACAGAAGCAATTATACCTGCCGAAGTTGAAATACCTTTGTTAAGAATCATTCAGGAAGCTGACTTAAGTGATGTTGATTGGGTTCGCAAGCGGATTGATCAGTTAACATTGATTGATGAGAAAAGAAGGGTTGCTGTTTGTCATGGTCAACTTTATCGACAGAGAATGATTCGTGCTTTCCACAAGAAAGTAAGAGCCAGGATATTCAAAATTGGCCAGTTGGTTCTCAAATGCATTTTTCCCCATCAGGATGAATACAAAGGAAAATTTGCACCAAATTTGCAAGGACCCTACATGGTTCGCAAAGTGTTATCTGGAGGTGCGTTGGTCCTGTCAGAGATGGATGGCACCGAATGGCCAAAACCGATCAACTCAGATGTTGTCAAGAGATATTATGTGTGAAGTTTCAGTTTGTATTTCTGTCATTTCCTTGTAATCGTATTATTTTCTTGTCATCGTTTGTTTAGAATTTTACCCCTTTCAATGAACTACGTCTGACCTGAATTCTCAAGAATGAGATACGTAAGTGGCCTGTGTCAGCCTCGGTCACCCATTTATCCCTTTTAATGTATTTTCCTTGTACCTGAACTACATTCGACCTGAATTCTCAAGAATGAGATACGTAGACGGCCTATGTCGGCCTCGGTCGGTTCCTTATTTAAATTTCTTATTTCTGTTAATCTTTGAGGGGAACTATGTTTGACCTGATTCCTGCCTCAACGGGCTACGTAGGCGCCACAATGGCTCGGTCATATCTCCCGTAAGATTTCTATTTTTCTTTACAATAGAAACTGGGACAGAATTTTTGAGAGAGATTAAAAAATTCTCAAGAAGAAGATCTCTCCAACGATTAAAGACTGAAGTTACGTTGAGAATTGTAACTGGGATAGTATGTTTGAGAGGATCTCAAAAATTCCATGATATGCTCACCAACAGTTCAAGATGCGCCAAGATAGTTAACTGGGACAGAAATTTTTGAGGATGACCTCAAAAAATTCAATAGGGTTCGTCGGAAGTTTAGAACAACTTTGAATACTTCCCAACAAATAATCAAATAGACCTCGAAGCATCAACTTCAAAGACGTTCATTAAGCTTGACGTGACATGACACTTGACAGTGACCTTTTCCAAATATTACTTTCTGAAAATCTATTTTCCTTAATAAATTTTCTTTCATGTTTCAATTATTTTACATAAAAAATATTTTGTCCTATCTATAATGAACTGGGAGATCGGAGAAATCAACCGGAGATAGCAAAGCAAGGAGCAGATGACCGAGGATATCGACACAGATCAATTCATTTGAAACTAACAATTTTTCTGTGGATGCAAGAAAAGTTTCTATGCTTCTTATACCAGGAATTTAGAATATGAGTAGCATTATTTAACTCAAAAATTCTCAGCAAGGCGAAATCCGTAATGAACATACAGGTGTGTTCAGAGATAGAATAAATGAAACCTCGAAGAGAATGATATTATTATTTTCCAGCAACAAAAAATACTTGGAGGAAGTAATTTGCATCATATTTTCAGATATGATAATACGCCTACTCTGAGGGTCATTTATATTGTATTGTAAAATGAGATGATACCACTACTATGAGGGTCATTTATATTGTATTGTCAAATGAGACGATACCGCCACCGGAAGGTCATCTGCATTTCTCGGTGAAGCATTACCTACGTTCGGTACCAAGAATGGAAGATTCATGCATCACGGGAAAGAAGTCACGCATAGCAGGAGAAGATTCATGCATCGCAGAGAAAAGACCATGCATCACTGGAAAAATATTAATGCATTACGGGAAAAGTCATGCATCGCGAAAAATCTTCATGCATCGCGAGAAAACTCATGCATCGAGAAAAAGTCACCATTAGCTACAGTTTTCAAGGAAGCATCACCTGTATTTTTCGAAGAAGGATTATCTTCATGCATCGCGAGAAAACTCATGCATTGAGGAAAAGTCACCATCAGCTACAGTTTTCAAGGAAGCATCACCTGTATTTTTCAAGGAAGCATTATCTTCATGCATCGCGAGAAATCTTCATGCATCGCGAGAAAATCATACATCGTAAGAAAATCAACAACAGCTGCATCATTTTCATTGCAAGAACGACATCAAGAGAACCATCAAAAACGACGTCAAGAGAATTATCAACATATTACATCAGCCTATTTTATTACTTCGATATCAACGGAAGAGTACATTGAAGAATTACGCTGCAAATATGAAATACAAGCTTTATTTGTTTTACGTCAAACTGGAAGAAGCTGACGTCAAATGTTCAAAGAGAGCAATTAAGTGTCCACATAGTTAAAGATGCTATCTCTCTATTTGAATTATATTTTATGCTAATGAGTTTTATCTCAGTCTTTTTTGAGAACACCCCAAGAGGATGAATTCTCAAACAAACCACAGGTGCGGACGACATCAAAAGGGATGCAGCACAACGTGGAACTTTTTCTTAGCAGAGAACTGGGACAAAGTCCGAAGAGGAGTACCAAACTCCTAGGACGCGAGCTGAGGAGCGACTTCCACCACAATCAAACCACACCCCTATCAAAAGGCATGTGAGTTTTTCTTTGAGTTTATCAGTTTCAGTTTCGCATCTGGAAAACTTCAACTCTCACCGGAGGCAACTTTCCAATTTTAGTGACAATACACCAAGAGCTTTGGAAATTATGTATGTGTAAGTTCTTAATTATGGGTGTGAAGGGGCCCATATTCATGGCTAAGAGGTTGCAAGCCTCTTTTTCATACTCATTTATTCTGTCACTCTTCCCGAACCAAAGGTTATCTTAGCATAAAGGTTTCCTTTTCAACGGATCGAGTCAAACTACAAACAGCCTGATTCCCTAAGTTAAGGGATATGTAGGGAGCATCAGTATTGAAAACTCGGCTGTATTCCAACATTCACTCTTAAATATTATTCTCGAGCATTCTAGTCCCTTCATAATTCAGTACCGGAATAGCTTTTGAAATTCTTTCGAAATCGTGCGTCAAATCAAGCGTATCGAACTACAAGTGACCTGAATTCTCATATAGCCTGAGATATGTAGGAAACTCATTTTCGGGGCTCGGCCATAATTCATAAAGTCCGTACCAAAATCCCTCTTCTAAGAGATGGAGATGCGGTCAGTCAAAATTGGATTCGTCAATTTCATTTTTCTCAAATTTCTTTCATCAATACGAGTAAAACGAGGGACAGCTGTTGACATCCAATTTTGACCATTCCCTATATAATTAATTTTTGAGCTTCTTTAATTTCGAACGATTTGAAATAATTATATTTATAAAATTCAAAATAATTTTCAAGTTTTTAAAATAATCTTCTAAATTTTATAATTTGTAAACAATAAACATATTTCTGCATATTTATATATAATTAGCATAATTTATGAATATTTAAAAATCATCTCAAAAAGATTTTATCTTAATTAAATATTCAATTAAATTAATTTGATTTAAAGTATGTCTACAATTTTAAGTTATTTAGTATAATTATTTTATTTCGTTGATTTGAGAAGCGTGTTTTATTAATTTACTTTAGTTTAAGTTATCATTATAATTTTAAATTATTTAGTTTATAATTAGGTTAATTATTTAATTTCGTTGAGATTAAGAAGCTCATAAATTAATTATATTAATTCGTCCTATTTGAATTCTAGACGAACCTACTACATTAACTCTTTTTGGTTACCTCTTTAATCCGTTTGGCTAAATTGTTAATCAATTTCTATTACAATTTTAGCCAAATATAACATTTTTCTTCAACCCATCTTAAGACCAAGATTTTGGGCCCTTTCACAAACCTTTAGCAGCCCATTCTTTCTCCAATTTCCAGCCCACCCTTTGTTCCAATTACCCGACCCGGCCCAATTCTTCATCATAAAGAACCCAGCTTCACACGGAAGAAACCCAGAACCTTCCTCCAACATTCAGGCGTTAACAGTAACGATTCCAATGCCAAATCCAACGTCAATTCTAATAGATGGAAAGCAACGACAACATCAATTCAAGCGCCGTCTTGACGGAGTCGGCCTCACGGCAAGTTCACGGCGTGTACACGATGCCAGCTACGCGTATAACATTACGCTGCATTTTTTCATCGTCTTCCTCATTCCCTCGATAATTCATACAAGCGCAAGTGCTAGGTGGAGGGATATCAACAATTCACTCGTCCTAGCATCAAGATCGAACGGCCCTTGTTGTTTAGCAGTTTGAATTTGTTGGGGATTTGAAGAATTTTCGTACAAGCAGCAGAGATTTTCGAGTGGGGATTTCAAAATCGACCCTTGTTCTTATCCGAATATCCATCCATTTCCCTCCCAAAATCCACCCTAGAAATCCCCTATTCTTCATTGTTAAGGGTTGGAAGAAAGTTGGAAACAATATACGTTGGAAGGGGCAAAAATAAAACAGAGTAAGAAAGGTCATAAGAAACATATACATATATAGAAATACATACAGAATAGGAAAAAGAGATACTACAGTGACTTGGAGTCTAGAGTTTTGGGTTTTCTTTTTTTGTTCTTTACTCAATAAAGCTTACCAGAGTCTCATTGTTGTGGTAGGGATCAGTTCCAAGGCTCGTCTGTCCCGGAACGCTGCTTGGCAAAAGGTAACTCCTTCTTCTTTTCAACTTTTTTCTTCATCTTTGCTATTTCGATATGACATTAATGAGTTGTGATGCTGTTGTTATCTGAGTTCTTGATGCAGTGATACTATTTCTATCTCCAAGTACCCTCAGTACTTACTCTTAGTGTCCATTTAATTTTTTGCCGTTCGGTAGTTGGTATTTCTCTGTTTTTGAGTTCATTTCACTGTTTTCTTCTCGAGCCTGCTTCTTGAATGTCGTTGAATCTATATTATTTCGTTTATTCTGATGTCAAGCATTAAGAGTGATGCATTTAGTTTGTTCTGTCTATTGTCGTTTTTCATGTAAGTCTAAGAGTTTTGAGTTAATAGATATGCTAAAGGTGTCAGTGATGCTATCTTTCTATTATTTATATCCTAGTGATCTCATTCTCTCTTTTCTCATATTATTGTTGTGAACAAATTACTGGGTATTCTGATATGCTTTCCATTTGGTGTTTAGCCTTTCGTATGTGTATATTCTGGGTTGTCCTATTGTTGTTGGTAGTAATAAATTAGTTTTGGTTAGGATTCATGTTTAGTATTACAATTTTGTCCTAGTTTGAATAACAATTGAGCATGTCATTCGTAGGCTTACCATTTTATTAGTTTGGTCCTTCATAAGTTCGAACCTCGTCAGCTTTATTATGACATCTCGTGTGCACTGAAATTTTCCAGTAGTCATCTTGTTGCCTCAACTCTGCCCCAATTTATGAAGCATTAATCCTTTGTAGTGTATATTTTGAACAAGTTTTATTGTTAGACTCAAGAGTAGATGTTTTCTTATTTACCTATCATCATGAATTGATTCCATATAGGGAGCCCATTCTATTATTTACCAATTATAAGAATGATCTGAGTGGTTCTTGATAAAAAATTTCCTTCCAACAACAGTATTGGATAGAGGATAATTCCCATAGTTTACTCCATTTTTTATTGATAGTTGCTTCCTTATCATTCATCTTCATTTAGATAATTATGCACAAGTCCATGCCCTTTTGACATGTTAGTTTAATTGCTTACTTATAATCCATCATTTAGTGTTTCATTTTATCATGTGAGGTTAGTTCAATTTCAAGTGAAGATTTTCTTAAGTGTTGCATGCATTCCTTTGTTTATCTTTGTGTAATTTTGGCAGTGTGAGATATTCATATACATATCTTGCTCTATTTCTTTTTCTATGCGCCTTGGTTTTATCATATAAATTTGGATCTGGTCTAGTACTAATTTCTATATTGTTTTGTTCTCTTTCTATGTGTGAACCGGCTCCTCCCGTGTCTTTGGAGACTCATTTTCCTTGCATTTCGTTGATTGGGCCTTACGGGCCCAATTCTATTTTTCTATTGATTCAACCGGGTCAGTGAACCGACGAACAAGGCTGGAGAATGATAAATATGAGCTGGAAATTGAATTTTCATGTTCCGGAAATTTGAAAACAGGTTGAGATATGACCTGTAGACATTGATATACTTGATGTATACACTGGTATACAGTTGAAAAATGCAGTATACAGATCCAAGACGGCGAAATACAGGAGTACAGGCCAAAAATTGAGAAATACAGATTTTCGGGAGCCTAAAGGATAAAAATATACGCAAAATATGTATCAAATGTGCAGGAAAACGATTGGTATACAATGCTATACATGGTTGTATACATAACACTTTTAAAGGAGATGGGCCAAAGCCCAATTGTTGATTGCACAGCAGGTCCAGGTAGCAAAAGATGGGTAAAATACCCATAAAGTGATCAGCATCCCCCTTTTGATTTAAATGGGCCAAAATTCATTATTTTGGCATTCCTCCTTTGTTAGACTTAGGACAGGTTGGGCCAAAGTCCAAAATTCCTTTATTATTCTCCTTTGTTATTATTTATTTTGTATTAACTCTCTAACATTGTTTTCTTTTGGTTTGACTTAATTAGATCCCCAAAGTTCTTATTTTTGTTATTTATTTATTTAGTTGCTTGTGGTTAAAAAAATATTTTCTCAACAAATTGATTCTCTTTAAGTTTTTTATAAATCTTTTTCTATACTTAGTCAATATTTTCAAGTTAGTCAAATGTTTTAGTCAAGTCATTGGTCAACCGCATGTTAGCGGATATTCTGAGGGGCTAACACCTTCTCGGAATGTAAATTGAACCCCGAACCCCTTTGAATTTCAAATAATTTTTAATCTGTTTAAATCTTTTGAAAATCTTAAGTTTTCTTAATTTCTTTAAAAAAATTAAGTGACGACTCTCTTTTGAAAAATCGATTTTTCTTCAAAACTAAGTTAAATTAATTTTTTCGATAATAAGTCATGTTTATTTTTTCCAAAAACATAGGTGCCCAACTACTGTCTCCTCTAGGAATTGCGTTATCAAAGCCGAGCAAGGAATGACCGTTAGTGGACACCCACCATTTTTCGCCAATTAGAGAGGCTCACTTTATTACATTAAGAAAATATGTTTACAAGGGTCAGAAAGACTTGGTCATAGGAATTTAGGACACCTACGTGTTGGTAAACAAAACCACCACGATTGGATCAGAGTAAACAACAATGTCGAATCAGGCCATCATTTGCCTTGAAAGTATTCACACACAGCCAAAATAAGGGGAGAACTGCTGCTTACTGCTTATGTAAATATCTTACATATACTATAGTCAAGTCGTTTGCTTATCTTTCTGTTCTCCTTTCCTTCTATTCATCATATTTTTGTCTTTGACACAGTGAAGAATAGGGTGTATGGTGTTGGCTAAAAGGGGGGAGAGAGGAGAGCCTTCGGGTATGCTCACTTCTATATTTTTGTTTAGGTTCTCGAGATTCTTAATTTCTCTTTTCAGTGGGGAGGAAAAGTACGTGAATGACGGTTCTCATACGAGGGAATCATTACTCTCTAAAGAAAAAAGAAACTAGAATCTTTCTATTGATAGAGCTTTCGCGTCTGCACATAGAATCCTTTTTTTGCTCTTCCATTTTGTTCTTCGGTAGTTAGGTTGGAACTCGTGTGATGATTAGAAAGTTGTTTCAAATAATCTTCGCATCTCCAGAAGGATAGATTGTTGTCATTGTGCCTTGGTCATTAAAAGAAAGGGGCATGAATAGCCTTAAAGTATTGTTTCATGTCCTAGAGGTCTTACAGCCTTGGAATTTTGAATTCCATTGAATGGTTGTGGTTTTGGGATTCAAGTACGGAGTCGTCAGGTGAGACATTTGTTTCACGAATGAAAACCTATCTCCACAGCAATCTCTTTAGTTTGATTCAGTCCGTCACGCTTTAGACATCGCCACCGGGATCATTGAGGCCCCATGAAGATGACACTACTTCATAGGGAAGACGCAGTAATCATTAGCGAGAATCTGGTAACCAATGATTCCTTATTCTCATGCCTTTCTACCATAGTCAACACTTGTTCGTCCAAATAGTCGACCTTGCCATCAAGTTGGGCCACTTGATCCTTAAGAGTTTCCTTAACAACAAACGCCTCTGACAGCACTCCACTGTTATCATCATGTACATGGTATAACAATAAGGAAATTAGTAGAAATCAAATGTTTTTTACCTAAAAATATGCTTTGATACCTCCTAAAGAGAAATAGACATGCGCATGGGTAGAGAGTCTGCCTGAGTTAGGTGTCCCGAGGTAATGCCTAGTTTAGTGTAGCACCTGGGTTTCGCCTTCTCCTTGTCGAGTTTTTCTTATGATCTTTCACTGAGTCTCTAGTTCGTTACCTTCTACTACTGATCTTCTCCCTCTATTGCTACTGAAGTTACTGTATATTGAGCTAAGAGATATTAGACCTGGTGCGAAAAGAAGGGATACTGCGATTGATGGACTGATGCTACCTCTAGATCTAAGAATCATGGAAGATGTAATAGAAATATGCAGTCTAACTTGCCTTTTTTCCGTACCTTTTTTTTCCTAAATACCAGTCAACCATTCAATCATAGAATATAACTAGGAGATATACAACCGACCAACAAATTGTCCATATATAGTGACAATTTACTTCAATGATTTGATTCGTTCATGAAACATAAGGTTTCGTACAATTAGTGTTGCTTGATTGTCACAATGCACATTAATAGGATACTCATGATGGTCCATGCTCAAATTATTCAAAATACCTTTCAATCATCAATTCACAAACGGTCATAGCTATCAATTGATTTTTTTGCTTCACTAAAGATAGAGAAAGACTACGAGCTACTTTTTAGTTTGACATGTGAATTATCAAGTGTAATAAACCACCCACTAAGTTATCCTTGGGTAAGTGGGCATCCTTCCTAGTCCGAGTCACATTGGATTCAACACCATTCATACAATGGAAGGTCATAATACTTTCATATTACTATATATCTTTTGTCTTGGGTTCTTCTTCAAAAATAATGTACTACACTCAGGGTCGCGTACCAATGCATCTCTTTCGGGTGCTCCATGAACTGAGATAGAGTGTTCGTCTAGTATTTCAAGCTTATGTTTATTCTTTAGAATTCCCCATACATGCTTGTACATTCCACGTACTGAGCCATTTGTCCTGCATCATTTCATGATGCAGATATATGTATTCAGGATCATCAACAGGCGTTTCGTTGATATCACTTGCAGTTCCAGTTAGCTATGGTGTGCTTCCTTGCTTCCGGAGGATTTCATTTGCTTTTCAGTTCCATTAGGATTTCGTGGGTCTTGTCCCGACTTCCATCTTTGTCATTTAGAGGCTTCATAGATAGACAGTAGAGTTTGAAAAGTCTATTTCATTATTTTTTGGTATATGTTTTAAAGACTTGAGTTGTCTATTTCTTGCGAGTTGAATATATTATTTTATTCAGAGTTAATCTTTTGAGTTAAAGATTTTGTAAATCAATTCAACGAATTCTATACAGTTTTAAGCTTTGTATGCTTGAGTTAGTCTTTCTCTTATAGTCAGCCAGGATGAGGGTTCGCTTGGGGACCAACAATGGTTCTCGAGTGCCGGCCACGTCCATGGTGTAGGATCGGGTCCTGACAAAATCAACAAAAAAGAAAATTAATGAAAATGATCAACCTAGATCATACAATTTTAGAAAATTGTTGAAGCCTACACGAGACACAGAGTGGGAAGATTAATTAATTTGAATTATCCTGGATTAATCATTAGACATATCTTGCACAATCCAACCAAAAGGACCCCTCCCATGATTCCCAATTTAATATTCACATGAACCTTTTTGGATTGTTGTAAGAGACAAATCCACAGCATCCTAAATATCTATAGGATGTTGATGGAAGAAGCGGAGAAATTATATTTCACGAATGGGGACAAGATCAGAAATAATTTGGAGTAGTGTTTGAATCTGCAAATCAATTTTTTTCTAGATCTTAGTATAAGAAATGAAAACTAAACAGGATCTAGAAAGTATTGATTTTCAGATTCAAATATAATTTCAAATTATTTCTGATCTAGTCCCTATTCATGAAATAAAAAATTTCCGCTTCTGCCACCAACATCATATAAGTAATTAGGTTGTTGTGGAATTGTCTCTTGACACAATTCAATAAGGTTCATGTCAATGTAAAATTGAGAATGGTAGGAGGCGCCCTTCTGGTTGTAATATGCAAGATATGCCTAATGGTTACTCCAAGGTAATTTAACTTAATTTATCTTCCCACGTTGCGTCTCATGTAGGCCTCAGCAATTTTCTAAAATTTAATGAGTTGGGTTGATAATTTTTCATTAATTTTCTTCTTGTTGATTTGTTATCAAATAATTGTTGTAAGTACGGTCCACTACTCATTGTATTGATTTCCCTTATTTTTGGTTAGATATTATCAGCTCGGCCTATATTTGCAAGTATTGATTCTCCTGTCTTTTGGTTCTAATTTTCGATTTTCCTTGAGAGATTCTGAGAAAGTGCTTTGAATGGTATTTCCTAATAATATGAACCCTCTATTGATATTTTATAGGTCAAGATGATTCTACCGTTCATAGTACCTTTAGACAGTGTGGCTGTGAAAGATAGTCTCACTTATGAGGATGTGCCAGTTGAGATTCTTGATCGTCAGGTTAGAAGGTTGAGAAACAAAGAAGTCGCTTCAGTTTAGGTTTTGTGGAGGAGTCAGTCCGTAGAGGGAGCTACTTGGGAAGATGAAGTTGCCATGAAGGCCAAGTATCCTCATCTCTTTCCTTCCGATTCCATTCCAGCTTGAGGTAATAGTTCCTCTTCAGTTTTTCAGTCATTCATGCGCAGATTCAATCTTAGTATCATGTTCCTTTAGTTTGTACTTGCATTTTCAGCGTATTTGCATATCCTTGGAACTCAGTTCAGAAATCAGTTTTCAGAAATTAGTGGTAGGGTTTGCAGCTCTTTCCTTCCATATTCAGCTAGTTTAGTCTTCATTCGACGACGAATCTTCCCAAGGGGGAGATAATGTAACACCCCGTATCCTAGACAGACCATATTGCAGATTTGAGAAGCTACAAGTGCCACCGACGGGCACCACCTACGGACTGTAGGGTGACCCAAGGTCCGTCCTGGTGGTCCGTGGTTCACCACCTGGAGCCCCTCCCAGAAAAATGCAAAAAAATCATTCTAAGTCCAGACCTACGGACCGTAGGTCAGACCACGGTCCGTGATCCAGGACCGTAGGTCGGCCTCCATATTTCAGTCCCAGAAACCCCTCTGAAAATCAGCTAAGGGTCAGCGTACGCCAAGACCTACGGACCGTAGGTCAGACCACGGTCCGTGGTCCAGGGCCATAGGTCAGACCTTCATTATTCAACTCCCAGTAACGAACAACGGTTGACCAGCACGGACAGTCGGTCCATCCACGGTCCGTCGGTCAGTCCGTCTGTTGACCCCGACAACAGTTAAGTCAGGGGTCTTTTGGTCTTTTCCCTATTCCTTGGACCCCTAAACTACGTCGTTTAACCCCCTAAACTACGTAGTTTTTGTCAGTTTAAGCCTAGTAACTTAATTAGAACTTACCCTAGTAAATTTATTCTCCAAAATTTAGCAAACTCAGAGCAAAAGGGGAGAAAGAGTCGACCAAACCCTTTTTCCAAGTACGCAGTGAGTTTTCTTCAGTTCCAGCCCTGAAATCGAAAGATTTCTCCGTGGAATTCATCACCAGGTATGTGGGATTACACTAGTGGGTTTCTTTCGCCCATTAGGTCCCTAGAATTCAGTCAGAATCTTGATTTCCTTTGATATTATCTAGACCTAGGGTTTCTTGAATGTTAGAAATTGTTGGGTTTTAACTGTTAGAATGATCCAAATCAGATTATCATGATGTTGCTCAGTTTCTTGAATGAAATTTAGAACCCTAGCTATGTAGTTCCTTTAGTTCATGAATTACACATGCTAGGCCAGCTATTTCAGTTATATACATGCTTCAGTTTACGAATGTCATATTATCAGATATAATTGTTCCATTCTCAGAGTTTGCATGTCAGAACATCGAGCTATCCATGTTTTATAGAATTCATTCATAATGTGTTAATTTCATAATCAATTGGGAGTAGCTTAATACTGAGTAGACTAGGGTTCCAGCGTACCCTCATAGTCCCAGAACTACGTGACCCGTAGGTTGTAAGTCCCCTATGTGGGCATCATTTTAGTGATCACGCCAGTTATGCGTTTATACCTCTGGCAGGGTATATTGGGTCCTCTCGATGGGGCGTATACATCGGACTCCACATTTAGCTCATATGGTTTTATGTCGGTTATTAGTAGCTCCCACAGTACAGTCAGATTCTAGTGCATTGACCAGGTTATCA